>BGPR01040288.1:0-14008 GCA_013235015.1 Araneus ventricosus | reverse complement strand
GCTTTCATTGTAAATGTATTTTTCGTTCTATTTTGCTTTTTTATGTTTTATTTTAAGGTTTTATTAATGCCTATTTTTATAATTTTTTAACTTATTTTTCGAAGTTCTAATTTTGTTTATCTCACAACAGAGTTTGATTAACGATCGCAGCGCTCCTAACGTCGGCAACAGAACTAAATATTTTTAATGAATTTCGCCATATCGAAAGATAAGCAACTGATGTTCAGCCATGTTGAATGTTCTAAGAATTCATATTGCTTATTGTAATGATATTTCGGATTCTTTACTTTGTTCAGATTTATTTTTTATAATTACGGCAAATACGTTATTCAGATATCAATAGGAGAAACTACAATTTTGCATATGAGACTGTTAAACTCCTATTATTATTTTTTATAATTAATCGTAATATTATATTATATCTTTCAGAATATTTTAAATATATAATAGATCAATTTTTAATAAATATACATAAATTCTTATTCAAACTATAAAAATTGCTTGATTGAAATTTCTAAACAGAAAATTCATTTGTGAAGTTATTTTTCCAAAAAATATTTTGATATTAAACAACAACTTAAATACATTTATTAGGTTTTGCAGATGATACTATAAAAAAGGCCAAATACTCAGAATAATGTCACATTATTTTATTGAACAATCATAATAAATTAAAAAACAAGTTTCTTTCTCTATTAAGTAAACACTTAACTCAGTGAGAGAAAAATATGATTTCAGAATCGCAGCGTTTAGGCTGCAAAATCTCTACTAATAAAAAAGGAGAACGTGTCTGTTTGTGTGAGTGTTGGCGCTCTACTGGGCAGACCACTGGACCTAGAGCTACGAAATTTATTACAAACATACTTTGGAGAGTGAGAATATGCACCTCGTTGTCCTTTTTGTTTGAAATTTTAATTAATTAAAAATTAAGCGAAACTTTTAGCATTCTTCCGAAATATCTTCCGAAAATATTACAAACGGCCCAAAAATCATTTTTACGGCACCTGAAAGTGCAAAAAATACCTTTTCAGTGATATCAATTAACTTGCCGTAGGATTTGTTTGTTTAATTTTAACAAAGTTTCAAAAATATTTTTTGTCATAATTTACATTACTTTTCTTTGTTGCAACGCAATTCAAACCGTTTTCATTGTTTAAACAAATTTTCATTTGCCTGTTTTTCTATCTTTGTTGAAAGCTAAGGTAATATCTTAATGTTTAATGCTATGTTTTAATCAGCACATTTTTATCCAGCTAACATGCGGCTGGAAGTAAAATGTGCCTCACCATTTTAAAGTTAAATTCAAATGTATATTTTGCAAGAGGAATATGAGTGAAGAAGATGCCGACAATGTGCAATTTGATGTTGCAAGACACAGCCGGTCACTTGACTCTATTACGTACGTTCATGCAGACAACCTACAGAACAGGTGCAAACCTACGGAAAGAAAATTGTTTAAATGTCTATCTCAAGTTGAAATTTTTAAGAAAACCATGAGTATTAAATTACGCATAAGATATTTAATCGAAATTATATCCCCGGCGATGGTCGCCAAAGGCGGCTAAATAAAAATATATCGAAGGAAATTATCTATTTATAATTTTAACAATAGACGGAAAATTAATTAAAAATACACTGCCTAACTTATTGTCAGGAATGGCGCTAGAGTTTGCCCGACGGGGGGGCCGATTAGCCCCACAGGGGGCACGATCTCCCCGACAGGGGGGACGGGTGTAATGAAATTAGTCTGAAATTTTCGCCAGATTATTATTTATCAACTACAGTTGAATACCCAGTACAAAAATTTTCCCCGACGGGGGGCACAGCATCCCCGACAGGGGGCCCGGTCCCCCCTCTGGCGCCACCCCTGGTTGGGACATTTGTGAAAGCGGGCGTCAATAAAACCCAAATATTCATGTAAGAACTCGTGAGTAGCATATTTCCGTTGGAACATAATTGCTTTTGCTCGTAAGCGCATGCGCAGTGGTGTATCTCCGTAAAAGAACTACTTTTAATTTAGCGATTCTATCCATTTCATCGATTTTTTTTTTAAAAAAAATGTTAATTTATATAAGTATGCGACTTTTCAAGTAAGCAAAATTATTTCAGAATGTCTTTAGTTGTTTGTTCTTCAGAACATTACATAATCAAGCTACTGAAATATTTCAGTTTATTACCACTAAAATAATTTAAAATATTGTTTAAACTATATATACTTTTCGCTATTCTTATTAATTTGTACTCGCTTCGGCAGTACATATACTAAAATTGGAACGATACAGAGAAGATTAGCATGGCCCCTGCGCAAGGATGACACGCAAAATCGTGAAGCGTTCCACATTTTTTTTTTATACTCGTCGAATAGAATTTTGCCATGCTCATAATTTTTAAAATCGCCGCCTACCCGAAGGTTTGCCCATCATATTTTAATTTGGTTATGGAAGTTATTTAATTTTGGTAAGCTGAAAGCATTAATTTCTATTGGTTCCACAGGTGAGGCTGTTAAACGCTTCAGAACTGTTATTTACGGAGATCTAAGTGTGTTCCAACTGAGTATCGTCAGGATGCCGTTGGAAAGATAAGTAATCTTTACTGCTTCAAATTTATATTTCACACACACTATATATATATTTAGTATTATTATTATTCATAGTAATATGGATCAATTCAGTGAAGCTCATCTGAAAAGATTATGAGGACGAGTGAAGTCAACACTAAATCGACTTCAAAACGCTTCAATGATCAGTTAAGCCTAAATGAACTGAGAGCGCGATTGAGGAGATTGGATCAACTTTTTAAAGAATTTGATCAATATGGTGCCGCTTTACCCGAAAAAGCTTCTGAAACTGAGGAATTCGAAGCTAAATATTTTGAAACAGGAGCAATGTATCAATCTGCCCTTGTTGCATTTACCGTCAGAAGTACTACAATTACAAATCTCACTGCATTTGAAGCTAGTTTTAAATTTCCTCGTTCGAGCATTCCGCGTTTCGATTGTAAATACAACGATTGGCTTAATTTTGAGGATCTGTATTTGGCGACAGTTTCATGACAACCAATCAGTGGCGGAAATTCAGAAATTTCAATATTTAATAGGGCTTTTTGATGGACGACCTATCTGCTATTATTAAGCACACTCCGATTTCGTAAACTACATATGATGAGGCTTGGGACATATTGATGAATCACTATGGTAGAAAAACTCAAATTGTAATAAACAAATCTACAGACAAACATATGAAAGACCTAACTGCAGAGTTGAAAAGGGAACTCGCTTCGTTCCTTCAATTCATTACTCTTCGTTGATTAGAAATAAATTATGCTTGTGAATCTTATAAAAACTATATCTCAAATGAATCGAAGAATTCAATGCAACAAAGATTCCGTCTTTAAGCTTTTTGGTAAAATAATTTTCTTTACAAAAAGTGATAAAGTGAATTTGTAACTTTTAGAAAATTATTTTTGGTTGTTAAAATTACACTAATTTTGATATCCCAATTACGAATAAAATTGATTATTGTTGATCTAATTCAACATCCAGTGATGTTACTTCTCAGTAGCGAGAAAAATGTTCCCTTTCACGCAATTTATTAATATGCCGACATAACGGAGATTTTTACTTCTACAAAGATTTTACGGTTGTAAAGATCTTTAAGACATAAATCTAGAATTTGGTAAAAAATCAATTATTAAACATTGAGTTCTTTTGTTAATCAACGGAATTGCTAATTTAAATCTAGTAGAGCAGGATTTGTCTTCTGAGTAATTATCACGCTCAGAGTTAACTTTCCTGTTTCCACTAGGAATATATTGGAAAGAATCGTGGAAATGCGTCTCACATTTCCTATGCTAAGTAAAGAGATTTTGAAAGGTATTCATTATAATTAATTTCGTAGGCAAGTTCCCAAAGACAACTTTTGAATTAGAAACCAGTACTGATAATAAAGTCTCATTAAGAGATTTAAATCGTATCTTCAAAGTTATTTTGAAGATTAGAATACCACCTTGGGATCTGAAGGCGCTGCAATCGCCCAGGAAAATAGCGAAATATCCAGCTCGTACGCGCGCTTACAATGCGAAAATCGTGACGCTATTCTTTCAAATCTAAACTCCCGAAGGAGTTCCCAAAAATTGCCTCAGCCGACGGTATTTCACGTCGACTGGGCGGGGTATTGGGAAAAGTTTTCAACTAGCAATAGTCACGCCTCGGTAGAACCTCATTGGCTATGACACTGCCTCTGCGCAAAGCTAACGCATTAAATTTCAGAAATTTTATATGCAGGTCTAAACTTTTTAAATACTGGTAACATTTATAAGTGTATTTTTAGAAAATTGAACGATTCTCTGAAGAAGTGAACGGTTAGATGGTTGAACGTATTGTTTCTCGCCGCTGAATAACTTTCAGATGTTGTGGGGTTTTTTTTTCTAAAGTGAGAATGATACCCTTCAGCTCTATAAGGGGGGAAAATAAAGAGGAAAGCAATTTTTTTTAAAGCTATTTAAATTTTATTAAAACAAACCCAATATTTACATTCGGATGACAGCCGATTTCGGTATTTTATGTTGGATTTTATAGCTTATTATGTGAATAAGGATTAACTCTGTTATTGTAAACACTATACAACCATTGCGCATTGTAAATGAGTGCATTTTCTAAGTTACTGAATTCAAAATATTGAGAAACAAGTCAGACAATATGATTGTGATACTAAACTTCTTCGCTTGGAGATGGATATTTTAAAACCTTAAGTTTATGAAACTTCAGCCAATCGTTGTATTTTCCCAATAATTTTAAATTGAAATTTATGAGAGAAAGATAAATTTTGATGCTAAGATGCTTCAACTTTCATAGTGTTTCTTTATTTTTCATATACTCTTTGTTGCAGTATTGTCTAACTTATCTAGATCATATTGTTGTCCTGATATTGATGCCTGCAGAGATCGCGTGGTGAGAATTTCTCAGAATCGCTTACTATTGTTTCATTCTGAAGTAATCAAATCTCACTTTCCCCAATCTGTACCAAATATTTTGATTCTATTGACAAGTTGTTCCATATGCAATTGTTGACTTCTAGGTCATAAATCGGGGAAACGTCGCTTTCCTCTTTTATTTTTCTTAAATTTGATAGATTTTAATTACTTACCATACACACAAAATCTTTCTTCACTTTTTGCTCCTGTGTAAGAACACAGAAACGAAATTGATATGACTTGCATTTAGTGGATCAAAAGCAAAATCAGTCGCACAGATTGAGTAGCGATTCGAGAGAAAAATTTGGTTAAGTTGCTGCGAAGTAGAGCAGTCCTTAACCGTATGTGTTATGGCCCAGAGGCCATTCGTCCTTGTCAAGGGGATGCTAACCTTCTCTCCTTTCATATAACACAATAAAAGTGAAACGCCTATAAGTATATATACTTTTGAAATTGCTACTAACTCTTCTAGTGGTGCTTGCAATAAATTTTCATTACGATGTATTGCTTAGCAGTGCATCTTTTAAACGTCCATTTATTATTTTTCACTAAAATTTCTTCTACTTTCCATACCAATTTCATTTAATTTACTCAAACTACCTGAACATAATATTTATATAACTTACCAGCATTAGAAATTTTTTCTTGCCTTACAGTCCGATTTGGTGTTCAGAATGATGAAATATAACAATCTTGAACTTTTCTCTCATTTAATGTACTAGGTCAACATCATTGTATGCTACTTCACAGTTTAATGTTGAAATTTAATCTGAATTTTCCACCGTTGACTGAAAAACGCTATTCCTGCTGTTCTGTTTGAATGTTCAATCTAATTTATGGAGTTCACGGTACAGTACATCATAACGGATCGTAATAGAAAGCACTTTGAAATATAAAATAAATTCGAAACATGAATAGTTCCGAAGTATTGTTACGAATATATATATTACATTACGAAACGCTTCTACGGATCCTTTTCCAGTCTTTCTTTTAACCAGCTCCGTGACTCGGCATGACAATAGAAGGCACAACTTGCGTCTGCTTCTTGCACATACTCCGATGGGTGTGGTCGAAATTTTGTTGGCGATGCGTTGCTTGCTTATTTCAGCGTGGTCGTGGTCATTCATTTAAGCGTAGGCTTACCATACGTCCGGGATTAGCCTGGACGGTCCTTGTTTTTATGTGCTGTCCGGGGTTTGAGAATTTCATGTCTGGCGAGGATTTATTTTTTCAAAAAAATTTTAGACCTATATGTTCGACATCGCGTTTCTAAACATTATCTTACTGCTGTGCCGTAAATCTCTCAGACGACCATCAAGCAAGCGCTGACGTCGATTTTGACGGAGGCGCGGCTACCGGTCTCGTCACAACTTTTTACTTAAGTCATTTGGCAACACAAAAGGGGCAATGTCTGTACTTATGTTGTTTTCGTTTAATTTTAAAAATATGTCCAGGGCTGGACCCAAAAAAATATGGTAAGCCTATTGAAGCGTTGCTCTCGAATACAGACGTTTTTGATGGTGCCAATAAAAGCGTATAAAAAATTAATGCAATCGTGTTACTGTCGCATCGCAGAGACTGTCGATTTCTTCCTTCACAATACCTTATTATCATAGTAAATCAAATCAAATTAAGATTTCAGGAATATATAACGTGAAGCTATAAAAAATTATATTCATCTATAGCCAATATCCAACATGTCATCATTTAAGTTGGTGTTCGTGTGAATGAGGGCGCTGCGATCGTTTATGAAACTCTTGAGTGAAAGCTCTGCGTATTCTTTTACGTAAGTTGGCGTTGCAAGCGCCAGTTTAGAACAGTTATTACTTCTCTTTGATGTTATTAATCCCAACGAAGTGGGATTCCAAAAATTAGTATAGACTCATTAAGGCTGCCGTGTACCTAAACGAAAAACCGGTGTCGATGAAAGCGTCCTCTAACGGTGGTGGTGAAGAGGCAGTCTTAAAATCTTAATTGACAAGCCGTATCACAGCCTAGAAGCGAACTCGCGGATTATGGATTATTATTTTTTTTTTTTTTGCGGTCGCGAAACGGAGGGAGGAGTCACAAGGTCATGCCTTGTCCCCCGAAGATTCCCTTTACGACTTTGTAAGGGTAATCTGATACCCGACCCGCTAGTCAACCTACACTCCAAATATTGTGGAGAACGGAGAATGAATTTCGAGACGGGTGTTTGCAAATCGTTTGACGAAAAGATTCCAAAATCTGTGAAAACCGTTATTTTAGATTTAAATTTCTTGTTAAAAATATTGCCGGATAATTATTATTTTCTCAAAAGCAGACAAGCGGTTGTGGTTGTCCCAATTCAGAAACCAAGGCTAAGATTTTTATGAATTTAATATTGTAATATCTGAACATTTCTAATTCGTCCCGAAAAATTTTGAGAACAGTTTAATGGCTTCTTAGTATTACGGAAGCCTACATTATTCTGCATACAAGAAGCAGAGAATGAAAATGTATATTCTGATTAATCCTAACGCCGCGCGCGAGTTTCATTTCAAACAATATATCATTTACTTCGATAAAATCTGCGCATCTAAAAAAAAGATACTAATTTAATACTATTTCATCTAATAGACGTACTCACGTTTCTCGTAGGATTACCAAGAGAGATTGTGAAGAGTTGAGGATGTGACATTTAATTCTCTCATTTTATTATAAACAAAGTATTTACAAGAAAAACTACAAATATACTCTCTGGTTTTACTTATTTTTTGGAGTGGGTGAGTCTACAATTGATTTAGGATTTTTTTATGAAAATAAAAACTAACAATAATAAATAAATAAAGATATCCATTATGAATTCTTTGGATAGTTGAAATATTCACAGATAAATATGTTTGATTGCGCCCAGAACTAAATACAATAAAAGAAATAAACCACTTTATAAACTTGTAATACTGGAATTAGCAGCAAGACAGTATTTGTGTCATTCTCATGGGAAAGGTACAAATAACTGAAAAAAATTTTATTTTACAAAAGTATGTAAAAAATTTTTAAACTTGCTTGGACATTTCCCTTTAAGCTTAATAAATAACCTTATATTAGTGGTCAAGTTTTCTATTTTTTTTTTTTTTAATTTTAAAATTTTTAACCTGTCTAAGAAGGAGACATGGTAGTCAACGGAACTTTTACGTTTTAAACGAAAGCATAATTGACTAATTATTCGGCATATTTGGTACAGGTTTATTTCTTATAATTAAACAATAAAATTAGCTATTAATAACTAGAGCAAGAAAACTTAACATTTTAAAATAAATATCACTCTTTAAATAATGGCATTGACTGTGAGTTTGTTAAATAATATTTATAACCGCATCTTCAGGAATTTTTTATATACATCTGAGCCGGAAAAAAAAGGAACTGGCTTTCATACTGAAATTTAACAGTAAAAGATTTTTGGTGTATTTATACAGCGTTTTTAAATGTTTTTTGATACATATTTGAATAAAATGACCTAATATCTCGAATTAGCTGGCAATAATATATTCTAATATTGTTTTATAATTCTTAAACAAAGCCTAATCCGACTCTGGGTCGATTTGAAACAATTTATATTACTTTACTTTGGAAAAATTTGCATCCAACAGAGATACTAATTTGGCAGCGACATCAATTCTTCATAAAATAAAACTGTTACATATGCAGTATATATAAACATATCTATCAAGAATTTCTTAAATAATTGAAATATTTGCATACGATTCTGTTTGATTCTAGACTGCACTAAATATTTTCCTTACGTTGACATTAAATTTTTTATGGTCGGTGTTTTACAACTGAACCATATCTGTAATAGTTTTCTCTTTGGTAGGGAGAAGCTCTCTTTTGCTGGTCTACTAGTGAAAATAAATTTTCTGATTACTAATAACGATAATATAGGGCACCACGAGTTTCTAGTCATCTTTCCTTGTGAATTTACACTTTATATGGAAATTAGTAACAGAAGAAGGAGCGAGAAAATTTTTAGAAAAATAGAGGGACTAAAAACTTTTCTACATACAAAAAGCCTAGAATAAAAATTTATATATATATATATATTCTAATTATTCCTAATTAGGTACATTTTAAACAACATCTGAGATATAAAACCCAGGACCCAACTGTTTTTTTTAAATGATAGATTATTTTAATATTTTTTTCAGATAGGTAACGCTTCGTTACGATGGTCGTAAATTTTTGGACGGCTCCCATTTTTGAAAGCCATTATCTGTGAAAATATCAAAGCTAGAAGAAAAGTAAGAGCATGCATTTGTAGGAAAATTTACGCTCTTTAATTTGTTAATTCACATGTAGTGTGAAAACTAAATGTTTTTCGATATTTTCAAGAAAAACTAAAAAAGTTAACCAGAAAACGCCATCGGCTTTTGACGATCTACAGCCGTTGCGTATGAACTTCTCTAGCTGTAACAAATTTAGAACGCCGTAACGCCGCGTTACCTATCTGAAAAAAACCCTTTTTTATTTGCTCTCTAATTTAAAAAAAAACCGTAGTTTTAACATTATTAGGTTGCTTTTTTTTATTAATTTTTGAAATGGGTTTTATATTTTATGGTCACCCTGTATATTCTGATTAATCCTAACGAGGGTCCTTTCAAAATATATATATCATTTACTTCGATTAAATTTTCGCATCTAAAAAATTAAACTAATTTACTACTACTCACTTAATAGACTCACAAATGTTTCTCTTATGAGTACCAAGATTGTGAATAGTAGAGGTTGTGACACTTTATGGCAGTGGCAGGGGGAGGAGGGGGGGTCCCCTCACTTTTTAAGGAAAATATTAAATTTTTATTTTATTTTAGCTGTCTATATCATCTAAAATATATCTAAAACTAGGGAGTATTTGCAAAACAACATTGTCTGGGAAAGCTAGCTAATTTTGAAACTAAATTTTAATATTTTGTTGCCTACTCCCTATTCTCCGGGTCATTTTAGGTGTTTCTGCATTTTTTGCCCTTCCCTCACACCCTTTCGCCGCAACTGCTTTATGGTATGAAGAAAACGGTCTCACTTCTATTAGAATAAGTAGGTTAATGGTATTTTTCCTCAGAAAAATAAAATGAGCATGAAAATCTAATTTTAATCAAGTACGCATACAAATAACTCCGAATAAAAACACCCGCAGGAACAAGGTTTGTGTTTATGTGTGAGCACTCTCAGAAAACCATTCTCGAAGTATTTTTTGAAATACACAATTATCTTAATCACTAAAATAATAATATCCGAATTTGAAAAGGTATTAATTTGTCATGGTGGGTTCAATAAAAAAACAAAATCAAACTGAATCTGTTTTGAATTATGGAATAATCTGAACACAAGTTTTAGAATGATCCGAATTCATAAGCAATCTTCTGTAAATACTTTATGGAATAATTTTTCAAAAATTTCCGTTTCGTATACGACTTTATACATCCAAAATTTCTAAATGAATAAAGAAATGAGAGATAAAAGGTTTTGGTCCTTCGAGCTAAAAATACCAAAGGGTATGATGCGTCTATTATACTGATATGAATATTTAATTATTCCATTTCTTTTTTCTGTCATTTGCTTCTTGGTTAGTGTTTGGTTTGAAGCTCAGAAGCTACAAAAACTTTCCCTACTGCCATAAAATAAAAGATACTGCCTGGAAGTCAGGAGTCCGCGTTAAAGGGGAAGGAAGGGGATTCACCCACAGTCCTTCAGAAAGGGGAGATCGGAGCTAGGTGACAAATCAAAGAGTAAAAGGAAAGCTCGTATCCTTCCGCAGGAAGGCGGAGCTTCGCGAAGTGAGGGAAATTTGCAGAATTTCTTTCAAATTTTTGCTCAAACACAGCTTTTATATATTTTTTGAAAAGTTTTAAAATGTGCATTGGAAAAAAGATAACAAAATGAAGGTTTCTATAAAGTTACTTTTATTTTAACTATGCTTGAAAATTTTCTAAAAATGTTTAAAACCCGAAGTTTAAGTTTAGCGACTTTTGAAAAATATTTAAAAATACTTTAAGCAGTCGGACAAAAAAGCCATTTTATAGGAACCTGTATTTTTATTTCTTCTATCGAATGCACTTGATTGCATCCGAAATAACGCAATAGCAAACGAGAAAAGGTGTAAGCATATATCTCCATAGGATAACATTACGTTTTGAAATTGTAGGTGGCGTGTGCAAGGCAGCCTTAAGTTGTTCCTTTCCACGGTAATCTTTAGTAAAACGCGAAAGATTGGCACGTTGTTGAAGAGAAAACAGAGCATCAGCAAAAAAGAAAATTTTCAAATTATATATAAAACATAATAGGGAATTTAAGATTGTGCATGTATAGTCGAAAATATCTTATTTGTGTAAACTTCTATAAATGGTTCTTCTTTATTCAGTATTACTTTATTTTATTCCTTTCCAAGGAATAAAATAAAAGTTCATTTACAATATCGACTAAGTATCAATAATCTTTCTATATTCTTTGTACATAAGTTACATGTGGCAGCCAATTATGCTACATTACTACAACTTATAAATAGTGTTTAAAAAAAGTACAAATTGGAGGGGGGGGGCAAGGAAAAATTTAGTCGCTGTGGCCTTTCATCTTCAGTTAGCTGAAAAATAAGGGATTAGTGACATGATCAACTGTAGTCTCCTAGGTATGAATATTATGTCCCACCTGCACAAGTCCATTAGATGGTCCTTGGAAAATACAAGTAAAGATTAGGACACGAATGTCTAGTAAAAGGGAAAGAAGAAGAGAAGAGAAGAAAAATCTATATATCACGAGTAAGCTTTAGGAAAAAGCTTTTTCAACTAAAGGCAATCAGTCTGCATCGGGAAGGAGGGGGGGGGCTCTGAATAGGGGAGCCATCCAGCAACGTCACTACTTTCCTCGAAAGGCTTCTGAAAGGGCGACTGTTTTAAAACATTTATTTGCCTCATATTTAGTTTGAGTTGTTATGTTGGGACCAGGAAATGCGCTAGAGTTTGTCTGACGGGGCTGCGATTTGACCGACAAGGTGAACAAGTGTAAATGAAATTAGTCTTAAATTTTCGCCAGATTATTATTTCATCTCCTACAGTTGAATACATAGTACAAAATTTTCACCGACGGGGCACAGAATTCACAAGGGGCCTCCGGGCCCCCTGCTTATTGTTAACGCTACCGACAGACATAGAACTGGTTTGTTTCCAACCACGTCAGAATGACGTGCTTCGTTAGTTTTTGATGTGCAAAATCGGATAGCGCCACAGTCTAGAGGAATGCAATGTTAAATGAGCTGTCCGTGAAACCTTCCTTCCACGGTTGAAAGCTTCGTCCATACATGTTCCGGAAGATTAAGGTGATCAGCCTGCAATGCCTGTAACTGTTGTTTTTAATCAGTAATTGAGCCAAAAGCCTTGTTTTAAATTTCACAACGCATTGTACTAGAAAGGTGTAAGTTCAGAAACTGATTTAATTAGATTTGTATAGATTTAGAGCATCATACATCACTTTGATTCCTATGATACAGAATCCATAGAATTTTGTTCAATACATTCACCATTGCACAGTGGGTAGGGAGTGTTATTTCTTCTTCGTGTAATTCATCTGGTCTGGGGAGAGGAATTTTTGTGCCTGCTTGGAATATGAAATATTTTCCTGCCTTTATATTGGGTAAGAAATAAACTCTCTGGGCTCTGGGGTAGTTAACTCCCTGTCCTTGGTTTGGTTTTATTTTTGGAAAGCAGGACAACCCCTCCATGAGGCAATGTGACCCAACACCTCTGCCACAATAATGTAGGGTTATCTTGTGGGTGGTGATTGTGCGTATTCACTGGTCCTGTGCTCCTGGCCCATTAGCATCTAGTGGAGTAACCACAGTTAGCTGAGTGATTAAATTGATTACAGTTCCAGCATTGCGTTGCTCCGGGGTTTCTGTAATTTTCTACTGTTACTGTAAAGTACATAAATCTCGTGAGGAGGTCGAAAATTTTTCCTCTTGCCGTTCTTTTTTTAAGTTCAACCATGTACATGGGATTGGTTTTAGATCTAATATTTTCATCGAACTGATCTTAATAATTTCTGATTTTGTGGAACGGATTTCGAGTTCTTTCTTAATTCATCAGTTTCAGTATAGTGATGTATCCTTTTATTAAGGCATTTTAAAAGGATCGCTCATAGCCTAACGACGTAGAAATTTATTTTATCTCTGCAAAATTTTTGCATTTCTCGTATCTCCGCAGTTCGGGGTATACTTTTATGTATTCTAAGCGTTGAGGCTTTAACATTTCCGAATTTATCATTTAGTTTCTTTAGAGTTTCTCTATATTACATTATTTTGAACCATTATAGGGTTGGATTTTAGGTGGGAGAGAATTCCCTCCCACTGGCACCAGTAAGATTGCATACTCTGTTATCTAGAGTAACATCTTTTAAAATATTTGGGTTCCTTAAAGGAACCGTATTTCTTTACCAGGTATATATACCCATCCTTATCCACTCTTGATCTCTTACTGCTACTGTATACTGGTCAAGAGGCGTTCTTCTTATTGCGAGTGCTATTATGGTTGATCATTACTATATATTAGAAAACATCATTCAAAGCAGAATTATCAAACAACAGCAGAGTACCTTGTGCCCCATTAATCAGATTCTGAATTATATACTGTCATTATCCTTTATAATACTACTAGTCATCTATTATTATTATTACTGTCAATCACGCTTTTGTCTACTATTACTTCTATTAACCTTTTCCTCAAAATTCTTATTTAATTTCTCGGAAATATTACATTTATCAATTAGGCAATTCCAAATAAAGCAATATCACTCACCAGTGGCTCAGGAGTCGCTGCTGAATAACGTCCATCAAAGAGAAACTTTGAGCTGAGAAAGTGTCCAATCTAACCGTACGTAGACATCTGCATCGCACATTATCAACGGATAGCACCTCTGGAGCTGCTGTTTCAGTTGCTTCCTCAACTCGTTCAACTGCAGACATCTTGTGACCGGATCACTGAGGCTGGTTCTCTGATGGCTTCCAGCAGCAATACGTAACTGAACGAAGTGA
>BGPR01040287.1:0-12207 GCA_013235015.1 Araneus ventricosus | reverse complement strand
ATTTGTTATCTTGTAATTCATACTATCTGAAAAATTTAACTTGAATGAATTCGTACATCAAAACACCCAATATTTCTACAATTTTTTATTAAATATTTCGATCACACATCTGCACATTTTTCAACAATTGCTTTAAATTTGATTTTTGTAATAGGTGCGATGATCAATAAAATAATTTGGTTTCTTTCACTTTTGTTGTCATTTTTTAGAACTTATTGTTTTAACTCATATATTTATGTTTGTTATATTATTTTTAATATAATATATGTTATATTAAATATATTTAATATAAAATATAAGCTATAACAAATATGTTTAATATAGCATATGTTATATTATGATTAATATATTTGATACATATTGTGTTTGTTATATTTTAACTGAATAACTATGGTCCTAATTTCCGTATCTTTCATGAAGATTAGGATGGAAGATTTTTTGGCTATGAAATTTATATAATGGTACATTTATTTTTCTTATATTCATAAATAAAAAAGGGTGTCTGTGTGTGATTGCTCATAGTAAAATCTGCATGACAAACACAAAGCACATAATGGTGAATAGAATATAGCGATATTTTGTTATTGCGGATATTGGAGCTGTACATCATTTCCGTTTTTCACTTCAGTTTCATCCATTCCGCTTACGCATACACAAACAGCCTCAGTGCTCTGAACCCGGAAGAAATCGAAAAATATGCATTGTGTAATACACTGAAGAGCCAGAAAAACTGGTTCAGGCGTTCGAATGCAAATAACGGAGATATGCAACCCATCAGTCTCACGCGATGCTGTCGGCAGCGCCTACATAAGACAACAGGTATCTGACAAAACTGTTGGATCGGTTTCTGCTGCTACAATGGCAGGTTATCAAGATTTAAGTAACTTTGAACGGGGCCTTATAGTCGGCGCACGAGAGATGAGACATAGCATCTCCGAGGTAGCGATGAAATTTGGATATTCGCGTGCAACCATTTCAAGAGTGTACAATGAATATCTGGTATCCGGTAAAACATCAAATCTCCGACATCGGCACGACCAGAAAAAGACCTTGAAAGAACGGGACCGTCGATGACCGACGAGAAACCTTAAGCGAGTTAGACGTGCAACACTTCCTCAAATTGCAGCACATTTCAATGCTGGGGCATTAAAAAATGTCAGCGTGCGAACTGTTGAACGGATCATCATTGATATGGGCTTTCGGAACAAATGTGCCACTCGTGTACCGTTGTTGACTGTACGGCACACAGCTTTACGCCTCGCCTGGGCCAGCCAACGCCGTCATTGAACTGTTGGTGACTGGAAACAAGTTGCCTGGTCTGACGAGTCTCATTTCCAATTGTATCGGGTGGATGGACATGTACTGGTATGGAGGCAACCTCATGAATCAATGGACCCAACATGTCAACAGGGAACTGTTTAATCTGGTAGAGCCTCTGTGGTGGTATGGAGCTTGTGGTTGGTATGGGACCTCTGATACGTCTAGCGACGAATCTGACAGGGACAGGTGTGTAAGCAACCTATCCTATCACCTACACCCATTTATGTCCATTGTCCATTCCGACGAATTTGGACAATTCCAGCAGGACAGTGCGACATCCCACACGTCAAGAGTCGCTACCAAGTGGCTCCAGGAACACTCTTCTGACTTTAGACATTTCCATTGTCCGCCTAAATCCTCAGATATGGACATTATTGAACCTATACGGGTTGCGTTGCAATGTGCTGTTCAGAAGAGATCTCCACCACCTGGCACTCCTATGGATTTTCGGACTGCCCTGCAGGATTCATGGTGTGAAAAACCTCCAGGATACCTTCAGACATTAGTCGATACCATGCCACGTCGCGTTGCATCATTTCTGTGTGCTCGCCCTAAACGATATGAGACAGGTGTACCAGTGTTTCTGGCTCTTCAGTGTAATATAATAACAGCCGCCTTCAGCGACCAACTATTCGCCCGTAATATTACTGTGCTTGCAACTTGGCAAAAGAAATTGTTTGTTGTGGAGGCTGAGAGACTTCTCCAAAGTTTTATTTTGCGATATATCTCGAAAATGGATGGTGGTAATGATAGGCCACCACTGATGACATACTAGATCGTCATCAGTTTTCATATGAAATAAAAACTGTCCAAATTGGTCCAGTGGTTCAGATGGGGGAACTAGTCCTCTGGTTTTTCCAAATAATTTAAATATATAGATGCTATATATCAGTTATTATCAAAAATTAGTGTAAATTAGTAAGATTGAGAGCGCGTTTAGAAGCAACACGAGGTCTATATTGGAACGAACCCCGTATTTCGAACCGTGGTCAGATGACAAAGAATGCACCTTACGCGCATATCACACGGAGAGCTATCGTGCGCTGTTTTCGACAGCATGAGCGCAATGCCACTCACCAAAAAAGTTCATTGCTCCTGACCGGTCTGACAAGATGACGGAAATCGTGAGCTCTATTCAACCGGCTTGAAAATGCACACGATGCTGACGGTAAAACGACAGCAGCGATAATTCAAACTATCGGGTGTGACTTTGACCGTGACGTAGTTCGCTCCAACGATGACCTATATCCTCTCTGACCGGCTTTGCCAATGCGCCGCGTGCTACAAACTTTTTTGGTAAGTGGCGCTCATGCTGACGAAAACAGCGTACGATATCTCTCCGTGTGATATAATACGCTTTAGCCGGTCATTTTTCTCCGCACTTCCGCACCACACCAGCATGATGATATTTGAAGCACTACAAACTTACTGCATACTAGTCCCAATCTTTGAGGGAAAACCTTGACTGTGTTCCCAGTCTCAACAACTGGACCGATTTTACCAATTCATCTCACTTTGCAAGCATAGCTAACAAATCAGAATGCTCCACGTTTTTTGTGCAAGTTTAAAATGGTATTTTTGATCAGTACCAGTACCATTTTACCAGTCACCACTTGAAAATTAGAAACCTCATTTTTAAAAAGTTATATTAATGAAGTTATCATATTTTATCTCTAATTTTAATAAATTTGTAAAAATAGTTTTAGGCATAATTTAAAACAATACTTTTCAATGTTGCACTCTGAGTCAAACCGTTTCCATTGTTTATACAAATAATATTTAATTCCGTGTCTTACTTCTATTATTGAAAGCTAAGGTAATGTCCTAATTTATTTTACTTTCTTTTTTTTTCATCAATTTTTCTGTGAAATCTGTAAACGAAGTCCTCTAAGGCAATAATTATATTTGGTAACAAATTTAGTAAGCTCAATGATTATGGCTGTAGTGTTTTAATTCTTTCTATCAGCATGTTTTAATCTAGCTAACTTGCTGCAAGACATAAAATTTGTCGCGTCATTTTCATACTGAAATCAAACGCGTATTTTGCGTAACGAATAAGAAAGGTGCCGACGACGTGCAATTAGATGTTAGATGACACATGCAGTTACTTCGCTCCATTAGGGACGTTCATGTAGACAATGAACAGAACAGATGCAGAGCTACTGAAAAAACACGGGTTAAGTGTCCATAACAATTTGAAGTTTAAAATTGCTTTTTTAAGGGAACTAAAACGGGACAAATAGTAATACGGGACTGAGTAGCGAAATACGGTGACAGTCCCGTATATACGTGACGCATAGCAACCCTGCGTATAACCCACTGTCACCGACGGAAGCATATTTTTCTTAAATTTTCCGTGGAAAAAATAAGAACACATCTGACTAGCGCGGTGATGGTAGTCCTGAGTAAGTTGACTTTAGTTATACAAAAGCAATCTCTACTGTTCGCAAACATTTTTTATTATATTTTTATATTAAGAATTATTATACTGATGGGACTTATAAATCGAGTTCATCTTTCAATACAAGTAGTTAAAATACCAAATACTGCTGTAGTACTTTGAAACAAAACTTGAATCGTCCCCCTCCTTTGCACAGAATGCCAGTGCCCAATGTTGGTTCTCCACACTCTAATGCAGGGGTTCCCAACCTTTTTGTCCACGCGTATCCCCTGATTATTCATTTTATTTTCGCGTACCCCTACTGTCATACCCCCCTCTCCAACCATCCGTCAATGCAAAGAAGTTTTTATCCATAATGTTAATGGCTTAGGTAAGCTTAAGAGTCAAATGACTCCAATTAATAACATTTTCAGGACTTAATTCTGATTTTTCATTTTATTCCATTTTTACAATAGTATTAGTTCAACGCCAAAACAGATTAAATCAGTATTGTAGCAATTTCGCATTAACTTATAAGGATAGTTAAATATTACGCTTCTTTTTGCTTTCTTTTTTCTTATTTTGAGGGTAGGTTTAGGACTTGCACAATTTCCACTTTCACTTTTCACATGAACTTTGGGGAAATAAAATTCTATAACATTTTCAATCCTTATTTTTTCTTGTGTCCGCCATTGCCGACTTTGAGTGGTACCCCCAGGGGTACACGTACCACAGGTTGAGAACCTCTGCTCTAATGGAACAACATTTCAATCATTAGCGCATCGCTGCTTTCATTCTTCCCTCTGAAACGAATCCCTCAGAGACTCCCCCCAACTTCAGCTTTCTTAAAAATGATTGGTTTTTATTATTTGATCTGAATGCATTTTCTTACATCTTTTAACTGCGGGAGTGGTCTCCCCTAAACTTTTTCGTATTAGTGTAAATTAGTAAGATTCAGAACGCGTTTAGAAGCAACAAGAGGGAACGAACCCCGTATTTTGAACCATGGTCAAATGTTAAAGATTGCACCGTAAGTGTATAGTACACGGATAGCTATCGTACGCTGTTTTCGTCAGCATGAGCGCAATGCCACTTACCCAAAAAGTTTGTAGCACGTGACCGGTCAGAGAAGATGACGGAAATCGTGGCCTGTATTCGACCGGCTTGAAAATGCACACGATCCCTTGTAGCACAAAGATATTGTACAGTATTGTTCGATATTCGCAATATTGTATAATATTGTACAATATCATATAATATTATATAATATCGAACAATATTGTACAATATCGGACAGCATGTTGTGCTACCTGGGATGCTGACGGAAAATCGTCAGCAGCGATAATTCAAACCAATCGGGTGACTTAGTTCGCCCCAACGATGATCGAAATCCTCTCTGACAGGCTGTCTCAATGAGTCACCTGCTACAAACTTTTTTTGGTAAGTGCCATTGCGCTCATGCTGACGAAAACAGCGTACGATAGCTCTCCGTGTGATATACGCTTTAGCCGGCCATTTTTCTCAGCGCTTCCGCACCACACCAGCGTGATGATATTTGAACCACCACAAACTAACTGCGTACTAGCCACAATATTTGAATCGGAATTCGAACTCGTGATTCTCCGACTGCAGAGTCTAAGACTCTACAGCTACCATTGCTCCATTAAAGGAGTAATTGAAAACTAGTTTTCAGCGGGGAATTCTTATTTTGTAATAGATTTTTCACTCGCTTATTGATGTGCTAGAATTTTTAAATTTTGTACACTTGTGCGTGTTCTCGATGACAACTACTATTACATCGTATTCAATTAAAAGTAGCCCTTTTTGTTAAACCATGAGAATTATAACTCATATCCGCTACGTAAAATCCACATAAAACATGATAATTATTTTACATGGCCATTTAAAAGAACAGATGTTACTACAGAAAAAGAATTATAATTACAAAAAAAGACACAGATTTAAAAGATTTGAAAGAAGAATTTAAGATTTTAAAGAACGTTATTACTCCAGAAAAAAAATTAGAGTTACAACAGATTAATTGCAATTGAAAAAAGAATGCATCGCTCGTTTAATGCTACTTGCAGATTAGTTAAAACCGGACTACTGCATCGAACATATGCAAGTCGGTCATTTTGAACTATTGACGTATTTCTATTTTTCTGATTTATTTTAGTTAGGTGAAGAAAGATAAGCACTTTTATTTAAACGATTGGGAATTTTGGAATCCCAGTATAATTCAATTCAGTTTCTTAAGATTAGTCGACTGTGTTAGCAAATTTGTTTTATTAAGGATTGGGGGGCCTTAGAGTTAATAATTTCCGTATTTTTGCATAGAGACCAAACCGGAAAAAAATATTGAGTTTTATTAATTTTTTTATTAAATACCCCAAAAATTAGTTCTTTCATAATGTGTAAAAATGTAAAGTTCCTGAAAGTAGTCGTGTTTAACAAAATTGTTTGTTTCTGAAAGAGCTCTTAGGTTAGTTAAAGTAAACCACGTCAATTTTGCACTAACACCACCGTGGTAAAGTAGAAATGTTATATTTTCTGAGAAATAAAGATTCGAGTCCATAATTTAATTCGCATCCACTGAACAATCAGAACATCATGAACAATTAGAAGTTTACTGTTAATTTAATGCAGTTAATCAATTTTAAGATTTGTTTCTTCGGGACAGAATCTCCTGGACTTGGTTCACTTTAACTCTGAACCCTCCATTTATTCTAGTGACGTCATGAATGAATCGGATCTTTTTGAGCGCGAACTTTCCACTCTCAAGTAACCTTGGCGCTCAATCACTTCAGCCGCTGGCGATGTATTTAACCAGATGAACGAAACGTGTATCTGAAAAGCGGGACTTCCCCTTACTTTTGTTGATTGTGATTCCGGTTGTTGCTGCGCTGTATTGAGGAGCGATTTCTGTCTCTCGTCTACTCTGTCTGCGCAAAGGATGGCGCGCGAAGATGACGTCAAAAGAAAGTGTTTCACTTTTATTTGGAAGCTAGAAAATGCAAGCTACTGTTGGCAGAGTAATTTAGAATGCATTGCAAGTCCTTCGTTTACTGTGGATGAAATACAGGAAACGAATTGGAAATTAGGGCTTCGTCCTTCCATTGAAAGAGATAATATAGGATTCTTCTTACAAAGACAGGTAGATAACAAGAGTGCGGAAAGCGTAGCAATAGACTGCGAGCTCGCCTTCTTAGCGTCGGATGGTACAGCTCTTCATGCATTGAAAAGAAAAAGTGTAGAAATTAGAAAATGTGGAGTTACCGGAAGTTTTGAATTTGTATCACGGAAAGAGGTGTTTGTGGTAAGAAGATCAGTGTTCCTCCCGCAGGACACGCTTACGGTTCGCTGCAGGATGTGGAAAAGTGTCGGCGGGATGTCGAAGGACGTGCAGTGCTTCGCTCGCACCCGCATAGCTGTGGAGAAGAGGTCGTTCCTGTGGAAGATTGAACATTTCAGCACTCTTAAAGAAGATAAGAAAGAAACCTACGAAATAAAATCGCACGGCAATGACGAAAGGCTAATGTCTCTGGAACTTTTTTTAACTCGTGGACTGGTTTCTGATGAGACAGTTCGTTTCAAAATGATTCCCAATTACCAAAATATGAAAATGTGCACTTTCCAGCTTTCTGTCGTAGATGCTTCTAAAAATACTGTGAAATGTTTCCAACATGAATTTCGGTATCGTGATCCTTGCGGCAGTAAAGATTTTATACGATTTTGTACAAAGAGTGAGTTATTGGAAAAGAAAAGTACATATTTACCGAACGATGTTCTCTCCTTGCGGTGTGAATGCGCTTTTTCTTGTGGGAGTATGTTGCAAGAAATCGAGGCGACAAATTCTGAATGCAACGTTGCCGAAAAAAAGAATTCTAGTAATCTTAACTCGGATAAAGAAAATGAATTTCCTGTTCCTATCTGTATTTTAATAGACAATCTGAAATCAATGCTGAACAACAGCAGTCTTTCCGACGTAAAACTGAAGACGAAGAGTCAAACCTATCCTGCCCATACGTTTATTCTCGGCGCTCGATCTCCTGTGTTCAAGTCTATGTTTTCGAGTGACATGAAAGAAAAGATAAACGGTTGTGTGGATATAGAGGATTTAAACGACAACACTGTCTTACGATTGCTTCGATACATCTACAGCGCCGAAGTCGAAGAACTGGAATGGGTCAGTGCAACTGAGCTGTATGAGGCGGCTGATAAGTATCAGATTCTCAGTTTAAAGGATGTTTGCTCATCTCACTTAAAGAACAGCTTGTGTGTAAACAATGCGTGCGAATCTCTGGTACTGGCCGATCTGCATCAAGACGAGGATCTGAAAGTGTTCGTGCAGGATTTCATCTTGAGACATGGGGAGGATATTATCAATTCTGAAGAGTGGGAACAGTTGGCGGAAACTCATCTGAAATTAGCCTATGAAACAATGCGTCTCAAATACAAAGAGAAGCTAATATAGGCATGTCCTTTTATTTATTCTTTTTATTCGTTGGATTTATATCTGCAATATTTTATTAACTGCTATTGGGTTTAAAGGCTTTAAATTCTATTTTATGTTACGCTGAATGTATATTGGTTCGAACCCATGTGCAATTAAGCACTGATATCGACCACATTTAAAAATATAAGTAATCAAAAATTATTGTGAAAATCATCTTCAATTGGAACTTGTCATTAAAATTTCATAAATAGATATTTTGCAGGAGCTTTCTTCTTTCATGTCATTTATTGATGCTCTGTTATCCTTTTCATTATGGTATTTTAAAGTATTTTTAGATATTCTACAGTATTATATGGTTTTGCAAAATATTATATTATATATATGTAATAATCTCGCGTAATTTTACTTTAAATTCTAATATTATATATTATAAAATCTTAGTACAATATTAATGTATTCCAAAGTCACTTTTCTTGAACTCCAGTTTCGTTTTATTTCCTGCGTTGGCGGTATATTAAATCTCACGTTTCGGCATATTTATTATTAAAAATATTTTAATCGCTTTCACGCGCCCGCATAAATCGCGAAATCAACGACTTATTGGCGCCATACTTTTTCCTAAAACTCCTACGTAGAGAGAGAGTTCATAGAATTGTTATACATGTGCTCTTTGCATGTGTATTGCACTTTTGTTTTTATATTCATAATTTCAATTTTTTTTAATTAATAAGTTCTTAGTTTTTGAATTGCATTTTGATATGTCTTGTTTACTTTGTTTTGTATGTTTATATAGGGTAGATGATCCAGTTTTGGCCACATTGGATCTGTTTTTCCAATAATTAACCAGTAATTTCAAATTAACTAATAAGAAGCATTCCAATACTTTAAACAATCCTTATTTTACTATTTTCAATCTGATTGGTTGATTTTTCTCAAACATGTGACTTGTAAAAAAACCAAATGCATGGTCATGTATTGTATACTCACAACTGTTAAGGTTTTTGTTAAGGAAGTACTTGCAGTTTTTCATCATCAAGTTCTCAGAATTAAATGACTAATCTAAAACTGATTACCCTTAGTGTTTATGAGGTAAGCTTTCTTTTTATTCTGATTTCATATCAAAGTGAATTATTTTTAAGATTAAATGGGTGGTGGCCAAAACTGGTATTTTAAATATACTTTATGTGCCAGTTTTGGCCAAACAGGTGGCCAAAAGTGAAACACTACATGTTCCAGTTTTGGCCACATAACTTCATTTTTGTGTTTTTAGCCATTACATAAATTTAAGAACATCTGGATGAAATAAAATCAATTAATTTAGTTTTGTTTCTAAAATAAAAGTAACTGATTTAGTTTAGTTTGTTTTCATTTTACATAGTAATGGCTTCAATCAAAAATAAGAAGGCAGGTAGCATTTCCATAAAAAAAATTTGCTACTCACCAGCTGAAGTTGGTAATGCAGTTAAGGCCATTCAAAATGGAATGTAAAAAACATCTCCATTTTGAATGTTTACCCCACATTTATGTTAGAAAATTTCAACTTGAGGTACCTAAATCGAGTGATGAGGAATATTCTTTTATATGCATGGATTGCTCTAATTTTAAAAATGATTCTGATGAATTTGATTAATATTAAAATTATAAAAATATATATTTGTGGATATTGCTAGTGAGTATAATAATGCAAATTCTTGATTTGTAAGATTTTTAAAAAATTCTATGCTTTTGCAATTTAAGTTTATTCCTCTCCCCATTTTTTGTTTCATATTTTATGAAAAAAAATTAGGTGAGTATATATAGTTTGTATTTTATCAACCAAATTAAATTATAGTTTGTATTTTATCAGCCAAATAAAATTGTTTTCTGCATTCCTGTTTCTTTTTTTTAAATTGAAATCTGCAGCTAAAATCATCTTAGACAAATTTTACTACATATCTTTATAAATTCATAAAAAAATCACATTTGAAGTAACAGAAAATAATGTACTAAAATATATATTGCATAAAAATGATTTATTTTTACTTAAAAATTATTAAAATGTCTGTTAAAGATACAATATTAGTGTGGCCAAAACTGGTGCAAGGTGGCCAAAACTGGTGCAAATGGGGATAATTTATTTAAAAATTCATAACTCTAAATCAAAAATATTCTTCAGAAAAATTTTATAACTTGACCAATAAAATTTAGCAAAGAATAGCATAAGGTATGGTTTAATATGCTTTAAACAGTCATCCATGAGTAAATTCCATTTCAAAATTATCTTAAGGTGGCCAAAACTGGGCATCTACCCTATGGGATATATTTTTTGGCTTATATATATATAAAGAAAACAGACAAAAATGATCATAAAGATTCACAAAAATGACAAAGAGCATTAAATGGGCAAAAAAATTAATAATAGATAAATTAATCATAGATTCAACTAAAAACTAATTCAAAAGACGAGGAGGAAATCGGTTACACTATTTTGTAAACAAAAATTAGAAAAAAAAAAATCCTTCAAATAACCCAGCGAATGCGCCAATGCAGCGACACAACCGAGCATTGGGAAATATTAACAGAAGAAAAATATATACAAAACTATTTTCGAAAGATTATATATAATGTCATACGATATTGCGAATATTGTACGATATCATTCTACATTGCACAATATCTGTGTGCAACGCAGTGGCTGTTTTTCGCACAGGCGCTCGCCTCGGGCCTTGCGTCTCTAAGGGGCCTGAAAATCAGTTTGACGTACATGGCATTGCTTAGCTGATGGCGAATTTGCGACATTATGTAGGGGAAGGAGCCTCAAAATAATTTTATGCCTGTGGCCTCATATCGCCAAAATCCGCCACTTATGAGACGGGGTTTGCTTTTCTTTGAATTTTCATGTTTGGAACACCGCAAAAAAAAAAAAAAAAAATGTTTGGCGTAGATGTTGATAGCATAATATTTTTATGGTAAAACATTGGTTGCGAATGAAAAAAAAAGTATAAAAAATTCGGGTATATTAAGATGTATCTTGTTGCTACGTCATTTCTAATCCCGATTCTGCTGAAAAAAGTTTTTGGAAGTCTTTCACAGGTGTTTTGCTTACTACTCAGATTAAGAACTCGCGAGGGACATTATGTGAAAACCAGATAATCAGTTTATGGCGTCGCAAATAAAAAGACATTCTTTTTGCTTTCTCGTGTACGAATCCTGGGTAGAAGAATTGCTATTGTAAAAGAAACTCTACTCCGAAATTTTTATAAATCTCCAAATTTTAAACCTCCACGAACCCTACAAATCCAATTTCGGAATTTTGCCTCCCGGTCTGTCAGATTGTGGATACAATAATAACTCGACAAGCTAGAGTGGCCTCCCCAAAACTTGCTCGCATACGAATAACACGAGAAGAGGGGAAAATATACACCGCGCGCCGAGAAACGTGCGAACACATTAACCCTCTTACTACTGAGAGTTCTCAAAACCTGAGTACAGTTGTATACGAAGGTTTGTTTACTAATTGATCTGTGGAAGGGGTTTGTCCACCCCGTTCCCCCTTTTCACCTCACTATGGGTGGGGGGAGATATGAATGGCAGGCCTTTCTTCTCTCCCCTAAGGGTCCCTTTAATGACCACTCGCCCAACTGCCTTTTCCTCCCTTTCGGAACAGCAACCGGCCGAAATCCGCCCCACTAGTATGGAAGTTGCATGGCCGGTTACGGCCGGCTTAGGAGTCAGTGTTAACCCGTTACTATCCACATTAACCGATTAGCCACATTGACCATATACTGCCTTACAAAGCTATATTTACAGTCTTAAACCAATCAATGCACAATATTGCTTACCTATATTATGCACATATTTTATCCCTCTATTTACAAAACACATATGCATTAACTTATTAATAAAGTTATATCAAAAATGTAGTGGAACAAAATAGTAGAAAATTTTACGCTTGAGAGTGGTGGTAGTCTTCAGATTTTTATTACATCAACTGATTGGTAGAATCGATGAAAACACTTTCACGAAAAGAGAATAATAAGATTAAATGGAACTGAGAAGGGAAAAAACAACT
>BGPR01040284.1:0-14011 GCA_013235015.1 Araneus ventricosus | reverse complement strand
TTTTTTCCAAAAACTGATATTTTTTAAATTTGAATCTTCGAACAGTAATATTGAATTGCATGAAAGTTGAATATCCTGAATACTCAACTCATGTATACATATAAATTTAATACATTCGGAATAAAAATTAAATACATAGAATTGCAATTCAATGATTACTATTCGTAGATTTAATTTGTAAAAATATCAGTTTGAGAGAAAACGCTCATCATTTTGTTTCTCTTAGGGAACAAAAGCAATCCATCTCTTGAAATGTCGATATCTTTCTTAATATTAACTGCAGCGAACTGGAATTTTTATATAAGCTGCCCTATATATCTTGCTCTGAAGTTATGAAAAAAAATTACGTTACGTTTATACGAGAGTATAGGTAGGTATACGTGGCCGCATCGATGCGCCTGCGAGGGTATGACGTTTTCCCGTTTCGGGACGTGGCCACATCTATGAGCCTACGCTGGTATGACGTACCTCTGTCGTGTGACGCTCGCTTTTTGTATGCTGACTCTACATCCCGAAGCATGCGTTAAGAAGCTTCGCTTCAAAAATTTAAAAATCAGACATTTATTAATGTACTGAAATATAGATTTTTTGTTCGACTTTTCAGACCTTTGTTGTTAAAAAATCTACATTTTAGTTTTATAAAAGCGCATATTTTTAAAAAAATTACGTAGGTAAATTTTAAAAAACATTTTTTTTTCCATAGATAATTTTCATAATCTGTTCTGCGTCCAAATATGTATAATACGCTTAGGGAACATTAAAAAGAATAAAAGATAAGTAAAAAGATTGTAACTTAAAGCAAATTACCTAATTGTACACAGGATCGGCAATTCAGAAATAAAACCACTCTAATTTATACCTCTATATAAATTTAATTACTAATTTATTCAATTTTGCTTGGAAAGTTTATATTTGTCCGTAACAATCTAAAGCAATTTCCTTTCTGACGTTTCAATTTATTGCAAATGATAAAAATCGTTATCAGTGGCGTAGCGAGGTCAAGTGACGCCCGGTGCATAATATATTTTTGCCCCCAGTCGTCATCAGTGGTTTGGAAAATGTAAATGGGGCACTAGTCGTTATTCCGATACTCATTGAAAAGGGAGTTTCAGTTATATTAACGTCCCGTTTTCAAACAACACGAGGGTTACTTTGGGACGGACCTCGTAATTTTGAGCAGCGCTCAAAATACGAGGGCGACACTTGAACTGGCACCCTCTCTCCTAGCTTCCCCTCCACACCAGCGGAAGGACGTTTGGCCCCCTACGTATGCTATTTAGGCCGGTGCACACTAGCCGATTTGTGCCGTTGAAGCTATAAATATAACAATAGTAACCCGCATGTCCCCTGTGGAGACACACGGGTGGGCTGGGGGTTTATTTTTTTTTTTTTTTTTCCTACACCCAAAAAAAGGGGTTTGTGGCCACCGGACCTTAACGTTCACAGGCACTTATACATGGCGGATCTTCAATTGAATCGGGTTTCAAGCCTGGAGCCCTCCGAAGCTGAGACCTTACCACTAGATCACCGCGGCCTCCATTGGAAAAGGAGAAACACTCACTAGCATTAGAGCTCGGTGCACTCTAGCCGATTTGTGTCGTTGAAGCTATAAATATAACAATGGTAACCCTCATTCACCCTGTAAAGACACACAGGGGGAATAGGGGTTACTATTGTTATTTTTATAGCTTCAACGACACAAATCGGCTAGTGTGCACCGGGCCTAATAAAGGCACTGTTTCTTCGAGCTGTGATTGTACAATAACAAATACGCTTTTTTTTCAACCAGATGTTTAACTGAATAGCCGTATTGGTCTTCCGATAAGTTTCACTAAAAGCCATCTAATAATGATGGCGCATTTAGCACACGGATTTTTTATATATATTTAACAATATATTGACATAGGTGATTAATTATTCTTATCTATTACTATAAATTATTAGCTTGAAAGACGACTGAATTTATGTGGTAATAAAATCAAACAATTTTATATTACTTTTTCAAAAATATGCAAAATGCATTTAATGCGATCATAAAATCCTGGTGTTTTTCGTCAGATTTAATGTTACGTACTTAAATATTTTAAAATGAAAACTACTAATGCGTTTTTAAAATAAATATTGATTTATTACATACTTTATATTTATACTATTTGATAAATTAAATAAATAGTTTTAGTTTTCATCGCTTTGAAGTAAAATAAAAATAAGCATTACAATCAGAAATTGTATAATTAAAAGCGTAATGGCAGTAAATCTCAATTTAATTGAGTGAGTTTCATTATCAAAAGCGTCTCTTCTTCTTCATTCGATAAATATTTGACTCGGAATTCAAATTGCAAATAAAGATTTAATCGACCCGTTAACTGTGCAATTCCAAATAAAATTATAAAGCCATTATTGAAACAAATATTTAAGTATTATATATTTGTCATGTTTTCATTATGTTTCATCAACTGAATTTCAACATTTGAGTATATTTACTCTAATACAGATATTTGCATATCTTTTTAAAAACAATGCATATTCGTATATCTTTTCATTAACACAAAGACAATGTAAGCACACAAATTTTAAAAATTAATTTCGAAAAACGCTCATAATTTTCTCCAATGTCGTAAATACTGTAATACGGAGGATTAGTTTGCATCAGTGGAGGTTACTTTGCGCCATAATAAAATTTATGCTGAAAATTGAAATGGAGCCCAACTGATTAAAGGTACGTGATTGAGATTCTTTTTCTCGTTTTTTGGCAACACTTAGGGGTGTATTTCACTCTTTAAACACATATAACAATCATTCAGAACGTTACAGAAGAAAGAAAATGTTAAGCTAGCTTTATAGTGAAAATTTCAGTGTTGGAAAATACGTCTCTGGTGAAGAAAGTACAATATTACTGAAAACAAGTCCATTTGAGTTCGAAAAAGATAACAGATCTAGCTTGGATTTTATGGCTTTGAAGGCAGATTATAATTATTATTTAAGGTGTAATTAATTCTTTTCTTATGTGGGATAACTTTGCACCGGAAAAGAGACTTTCATTGCACCATGGAAATTTTTAGTACACAGCAACCCAAGTTGGTTTTTAAATTTGTTTTTGTATTAAATAATAAGAATAACAATGCTTGCTTTTGTTTCAGATATGCCCATGGTGTATAAAAGAAAATTAAAGGCTTATAAGTATTTGGATTTCACTTCAGAGACTAAAGAAGCTCGCGTTAAGCCTTTTCAGAAGGTTAGTGTACTTCTGAAGAGACAGAGGCTTTTTTTGGAACCCCAAGCCAACAGTTCGTTACAAAAGAAAGGTTTTTCATGTAAGGAAACCAGAAATCCTCTGTTTTTTTCCTCCAATGAGAAGGAAAAGACCGTTGTAACTTGTATTGCCAAGCTCAATTACTTTGGTTTACCTGTCCATAATTACCTGAATTTGGTTTACCTGTCAGAACGTAAAATACTAATAAGCGCTTATCTAACTAGGAAATGTGTGGTAATAGATGGATACATTAATAATACACTCAACAATGACCGCATAAAAGCATTTCTGAAAAACTATTCTGTTTTTACTGGATATAATGGCGTATAATTGTTTATTATAATCATATTTATGCAGGGTATTTTTCTTGTATATTTCTACCCGGGGTTTCAAGAAATATGTCTAAAATTGCACGCAGCGAGTTTGTTATTGAAATATACTGAAAAAATAACTAGTTTAAGAATCTCAACCTATGGGGTAATTTTGCACCAAAATTTCAAAAATATATATATATAAATCATTGCATGATTCAAATTTTGATGCAAAAGCTTCCTTAGTAATTACTCAACGAGAAAAAAATCAGAAAAGCCCTTTCTTCCAAGAAATGCATGCAAAAAATCCCTAAATACCTTTTCAAGTCATGAAAATCGATACAAAGAAACCTTTTTTTAAGGTATTTAGTTTATGTAAGAATTTAGCTTGGAGAAAAATACCATTTATAATAATATACTCTTCCAAATAAATAAAATATTGAAGGATTTAATTTCATGTAACTCTTATTTGGTAAAACTTAATATTCATCAGACATTTCAGATACTCTAAACTTCCTAAGTTTGATAAAATTATTTCCCTTTTTCCTGCATCATTCTGCTCTCTATACTTTAAGATTTTTAAATAAAAACAATTATGTCCCTGAAAATCAAATAGGTGTTTCGAAATCCATTATATAAACAAAAGTAAAATGAATATGAAAATAGTTTGAAAATGTTGCTCTAAATTAGATAGCATCTTAAAAATAAATTCACAAATAATTCTGCCTTTTAATCTGCGCTAAAAGATAGAAACTAAGTTAACTAATATTAAACGATTCATTTATCACTGGATGGAGTAAATATGTTAAACTTAGTAACAATAAAATTCACGATGCTCCAGATTCCCTGAGTCTGTGCCAAAAAACTTTGGTAAACAAAAGAACGTTATTAGAATCTTTACGAGGCAAATTTTAATTTTGAAACTTTCCCGTCTTCCGGTAATAACTCAGTGAAACATCTTGCTGCTGGCACTAAAAGAAAAATAATATATTGAAACATATTTTATCCGTCCGTCTTATTCAACAAAGTATAGAATTTATCTCAAACTACGTTATTTATTTCGTTTTACATTGTAAAAATTTTTAAAACAAGGACAGTAAATGTGGGAGATAATTTTTTTAACTTCCAATCGATAGACCTTTAATAGGAATATCATTTGTTTAAATATCGCTACTTAAATGAGACTGGCGTCTTCTCCATTTTCTTAGATCTCTAAAACAACGTTTCATTACTTGGGAAATATACCTGATAGATTACAAATTTCAAACTGTGCCGCGTTGGCTTAGTGGTTATCTCTCGGCCTGCCTGGTTCTCGGTTCGAAACTCAAAGTCGCTTAAAAAACAGAATGGAAGTAGTGTACGTTAAATCTGAGATCGAGAATCAAACGCCTCTTCTCGCTGGTGTGGTTTGGAAGTTTTGAGAGAGCTTGGCCGATCAATCATCGTCATTTGACCACTGTTCAAAATTACGAGATCCGTCCCAAAATATCCCTAACGTTGTTTCAAGACGGGACTTCAATATAATTAAACTAAACAACAAGATTCAAATGATTTCGTAGTTCTTTTATATACGATTCTGGTGGTTCGAAGCGATATATCACAACTTCGAGAAACGATTCCTTTGGTGTCAGGATATGATTTCGATACCAGAGGGTTTCAGGTTTCGAAACTGAACCATCCGATTCTACTTGTATTCACAGTGCAGAAACCCGATTCCAGAAAGGCAGAATCCCGATTACACTTGTATCCACCGTATAAACGGGCCTGGTGAATTCTAGTTACGTGGGGTTAAGCGTTCTCCAAATGATGTAGTTTGAATGTTTGGAGACTGTGTGGTAGTCTCAGTGACGTCCTCGTCATCTGGTTACGGTTCACAATTACGATAGCCGTACCCAAATATCCTTAATGTGGCTTCAAAATGGGACGTTAATCCTGGAAACATTTCAGATGCTATTTCAATGAAGGTCAGTCGTCGAAGTCGATATCGTCGGGTGTTAAAACTTCTGACGCGCAGGTTTGAATAATAAGTTTAATTTTACAAAGAGGAAAAGGGCTTCAAAAACCTCATATTTGGAAGAACTATAAACGGTTTAAACTTACGAGATTTGTCCAAAACTGACGTTCCTCCCGCATAAAAACCAATCCCACTATAGGCGGCTATGGGGAGTGTTTTTGATGCCAATATTTGGCGATATTTCCCTTTTTTGGCGATAAATGCTTTGTATAGTTTTTATATTTTGACGACCGAGAGATGCTCTCTGTTACAAGGATGTAAACATTTTTACTTTGCAGTGGTTTTTTGTGTGTGTGTGACTTAAAGTAGAATGAATTCCTTCTTGGGTGTGTCATTGAATATGAATGCATTTTTAAAACTAAACATGAAATAAGTATATAGAGTATAATTCTTTGCTAACGTAGATAACCTAATATGCGTAAATTAGAAAAATATTCAAATACATAAATACTTACCAATGAGCTTAATATGAGCGAGAATTAAAGTTGAAAATAATTTATTATTAGTTGTTAATTGTAAATAACGATGAAGAAAAAACTCAGTTTCGCGCCAATCAAAGTAAACACGGAAACCCTAGCGGGTACAACGATCAACTTGGCGTGGTAAAAGAACTTCCCATAGGCGCCTATAGTGGGATTGGTTTTTATGCGTTCCTCCCCACTTAGTAATCACTATCTACCAGAAGAGTGCTGGAAACACATAGAATGGCAATAAATACGAATTAAAACGGAAGAAATGGCAATACCATGATTGCATTTTTTATTAACATTATCGTGGCAACCAGTTGATAATACAAAATTCAATGCGTTGAGATGAGATGGTAAATATTTGGAAAACACCTTTTTAATCTCCAATTAAAAATGTTTTGTCGGCCCCCAAAGCGTTTACTACAAGATTCTCCACAACTCTATATAACCGGGTTAAGAAAGTGTGTCTCGGGGTTCCATTAACCATGTCCCTCTTATTACGCGAGAGACTTACCGAGATCACACTCCACTGAATATCCTGACCCTCTGTTAACTCCTTTGATGTGATTGTATTCAAAACCAACTTTATAATCATTGTAAGTGATTTAAAATTCAACCTTTGATTTAAATGTGCGCAATTGAGTGTATATTAAAGAAACTTCAAATCGACTCAATTCAATCAAAAAAAATTCAAATTCCAACTTAATGCATTTATTTTTCTCTTTTATTCTCCCAAAGTTTGAAAAGAATTTTAATCGTATCCTGATCATCAAGCATCGTTCAAAATATATTTTATTCTCAAACAAAAATACTTTTAACAAGAATGAGTTTCTAATATAAATAATATCAAAGAGATTTATTAACACACATCTCTGCATTTCAAATCAAATATTGGTTTCAGATGTAAGGAAAAAAACATCCCATTTTCGGAAATAATTATTTGCATCAAAACTTAGGACTATCACTTCTTTGATATGTTCTTATTTCAAAAAGTAATTTCTGTTACTTCAATCCCTTTATATTTTATCGTTTTAATTCTTTTTTCAATTCCTGCTATTAGTTCACACTCTCCCTATATTTATTTATTTATATATCTTGTTCAAATTTTCAATCTTTAGTAAAATACTTTTTATTCATCCACTCAAGTTCAAATGCATTTTTTAAAACTTGTAGTGGATAACACTTGATGTTAATACAGTTTTTTCAAATATTAATTCATTAATTAAATTTAATTAATTAATTTTAGTTTTATATGGGAGAAAGCATATGTCGCCTTGAATCGCTTGGTTCGAAGTTTTCTCAATAGATGGAGCTAGGTTTGCCAGCTTCTACACCTAATATCCTTTGTTTTTTGGTATGTTTACGAAGGCGTCATTTTTTCATGTATTTTTGTCAGAGTGTAATGTTGATTACTTTCTTTATCGCTTTTAAGCGTGTAGATCGCTGACCTAAGTAGGAATTGACTTTAATTTTTTTTTATATTACTTGTTTCATCACATAAGACTAAAACGAATACTTACGTAATTGCTACCATCTCTCCCTTCTATTAAAGTATCCGAACACGTTCGGAGCACTTTTTTTTAAATTGTGAAATAGAAACACCAAAATATGTTTTTTAGATTCGAATTTAATAAAGATTAATATTAGAGTACGATTTTTGAGTATAAATTATTAAAAATTTACAAAAAATCTTGAATTTATGCTGCTTTTTAGAGAAAGTTCCCAAAAACTTCAAATATGCTAGAGGTCAAACTTTTGTAATAATTCAAATAAAACTAATACTAAAATAAACTACATACTATGGACTAGTGCTTGTACTAGAATCTTAACATTCTTTGTATAAATAAAAATTTTAGAGCTAATCGAACAATCATTATAAGATTTTCAGCAAATTTTTCATGTCATTTTTCAGATAAAAGACCATAATTTAAAAAATATTGTTACAATATACATTATTCTAGTACATTCACTAGAGAAACATTTAAAGAAAGTGTTCACAGGATTTCAGAACAATCGAATGATAATATCTTGAGTTATCATGTTTGAAGTGTGAAAATTATGCATAACATCTAGTTTTGAGAAAAATCAAATTTTAGTTTTGCCACGCGCTTAAATTAAGTATCTAAACTTTAAAAAAATTCCTAAAAATATACTAACATCACATTAACTTGAAAAAGTGCAGTTTAAAAGAATTTTTGACAGGATTCTGTCCTTTAAATGACAACTTCCGGTTAATTAGACGCCCACTTCCGGTTTTCGGTTTGTTATAAAACAATTAATACTCATCTTCTAATTAACGTACTGACAAAAGTAAATATGTTTTAGGAAGGTAAATGAATGAACTATCCAAATCATCAAAAATTAAAAAATGGGAATTTTGGCCGAAAATCGACTTTTCAACGTGTTCTGATACCTTAACACAAAGCATCATGCCTGAGATAATGTTTAGCAACGGATTCGGAAACACCCCGCGCTTTTGCGCATGCGCCGGGCGGAGTTATTTTGATCAAAATAGGGGGAAAGTGAAGAATGGAAGGATGATGTTTACATTTTACTGAGCTTGATCTAACAAAGAACTCCGGAAATGCGCTCATATGACTCATTGCCTGACACCTCTTTCCGGTGTAAAATCGTCTAAAAGTGGTACTCTAGGAATCCGTTGCTACACAGTAATCGTAGTTGAAATTACATTTCAGCTCAGTTTATTTTATTTTCTGCTTTACTATACAGATTTTTATATTTTAAGCAGATATTTGGATTCGTTTCTAATTTTGTTACTTTCACAGATTTCAATTTAAATGTTTCACGAAATTCTAACCATCATTTCTGTGCTATTTTTTTCAGTCTAACTATATGCATGTATCTATGCTTTAAGTTACTGCGATTTAAATTTCAGTGCATCTAACAATTTTTATCGTTGAAAAGTTCATTCATCGGCTTGTTTGATCAGAGCTCGAGGAATACATTTGATGACTACATGAATATGAACGTGTTTCTTCCAAGGAGAAAGAATGCATTCCGAAACTGTATCACAGTTTTATTCTGAATGTGTCAGGAAGCATGTAAATGTTGATCTAGGTATTTTTATTCAACTAATACACGCATAACTAGCAGAAGTTCGACTACTAATAGAAAGATTTTCTGGTACGAAAATCATGCTGATGTATGAAATCTGAGTCTTCTGAATTTCAAATATACGCCAACGCATGTAAATTTTGAAGTGAATCGGTTACTTTCGGAGCTGAAGAAATACAAAATGAAGAAATATTCATTTGAATTTTTCTCAAGTAGATATGAAAGAGGAGTTGCAAAAGATGTCTGTATACATCTATTTAAATTCGGTGTCTGCTGTTTTATTCTTTTATTACGACTTGAAGCATCCAGTTTAAAAATTTTAAGATCCTCGCCTAATTTCACAATCGAATGAGAAACATACAAAAAACACAGGGTTATTCAAAACGATTGCAAGGATTGCAAATGGCTAAAACTTCTTTGTAATCAACATTAGAGAGAGAAAATTTGCACATAATAAAGAACGATGCTTAAAGGTTTGCTTGCGCACGTAATAATTGCCCTATTAGACATCTCATGATAACATGATCAACATTTCAGCGGTAATCCATTTAGGGATGGGAAAAACCTTGTTGTTGTTGCGGTTAACCGGTTTTTTCGGGTTTTTTTTTTTTTGTCACAGTTATAACAGTTTATTTTTTTTTAAAAAAAAATCCAATAATCGGGTAAAAAAACCGAATCGAAAGATAGACTCGATTTTAGGCTCGATTAGACTAACATTTACCAAGTTGTGAAGCTTTGAATTTCATCATCTCATCCCAATCGCCGACGACCGCTTTCTTGAGACGTCTATTGGTTGGCGGAATACTGAAGGAGTCTTCATGAACAGATGAATATTGGCCAATGGATTGATTTCCTGTAGAAACAATATTATTAAAAAAATTTGTCTACAAACGGCGTTTGTTTCATATTTAAAAAAACCGAAAACTGGTTATTTCAGAAACAGGCTATTTTGAGCGATTATAACCGCCAGGTTAAACTGGAGGTGGAAAAACCTGAATAACCGAAAACCGGTTATTTTCGTAAAAATCGCCATCCCTAAATCGATTTCACGCCAGACACTGTGAAGCATGTTCGTAGCAACTGATGCTCGTTCGCTAGCATCAGTTGGCAAGCATTTGGCTATCTAAATCTACTGGAAATAATTCTTGTCTTCATTTGATTACGATATGTCCTAGACCCTTTCTTAACCCCTTGCTCTACGATTTTATTTAAACGTCTTAATTAGATGACACCGCCCATTTGGGATTTTTTTGTTTATTTCGATCTATTTAAGAAGGTTTTAGGAGGTTACGCTTAAAGGTTTTCTCCTTGGCATTTGATGCGGTGGTAATAAACTAACATAGTTAACATCACTACCTACTGCATCCATTTATTCAAGGTAACTTGTAAAATATGAACACCGCAAACAGGACTGCATATTCTAACTGGCTCGTGCAGGAGTGAGGATATATTATAAACGCTAAAGAAGTTAGCTCATAGTAACTATAACAACTTTAATAACGTAACAAGATGAAATTAAAAGGTAAAGTAAATTATATTTAAATTAACATATTGACAACAAAAACATAACAGTGCTATAAGAGCAGTGCTAGAAGGGAAGTGCTAGAAGAGAGAAGTTCCAGAAGGGCGACGACAGATAATGTCCTAGCCTTTATAGGATTCAATTCTTCTACGCATGGACAGGAAGGTTGACTGCGTATGCAGGAATATGCTGTTGTCACAAGGTAAAGGAAAATTGAGACATTTAAGCTTGTCCAAGTGATTTTTGTAATTAAAATTAATTGTTACGTTGACTTAATTACGGATTGAAATAGAAAAAATTCTGTAATTCGATGTACGTGTCAGACACGTTGTTGTAGAGTAAGGGGTTCACTAAACGTACCAAGACCAGTCAAACGAACAGTTGTAATGTCTCGATTAGAAAATTCGCATAAAATATTATCACTTTTTCACACATGACTTCGTGACTTTTTATATTAAATATATCTAATATTTTAAATTTTTAACTTTATTTTTAACGACACCTCATTTTTAATTACTTCTACTATCACTTCGAGTCACGAGTCTTCCAGGAAAATCCCCTTTTCTGGGTATTTAAACTTTCTGCGCATTCCTAGCTGCCCTTTTTGATTTCAACATGTAAACCGACAACAGCAGAGCGCCGCTTCGCGCTTTACCTCTTTAATTCTGGTCATGGATATTTTTCAACTATGATTCCTTTATATATATAAAAATAATCGCCAGTATTTTTTACGATGGATAAAATAGATTGAATCAACAATGCCTTTTCCTTGACCCAGATGCTCTACACTTCACCTCTAATAATGATGTTTCATATATGCAATTAATCTTTCATTATTTATTTTTATTTCCCTTTGTTAATTCTGATAAACACGTACCCTACCATTATTTACCACGACAGGTCATTTGATCGGGAACAAAATTTATTGCCTAATATGGTTAGCGGATTGCACATGAACGTTTCACATATCGTATCAATTTGATGCACATTTCTGCTTAGACTGTTGCTTTTTTAAGTTCAATATTAAAAAAAACATTTTTTCATATCTGCCTTTTCATCGTCAACATCATCAAAAACACACGTAACGATTTTTGTCTGTGATGACGATAACTTTATAGAAATTACACAAAAGTATCTGTTTTGAATATTTCCTTACTAAAATCGATATTTTCAACATTTAATCAGGAAAAATAAAGTCTGAAAACCGATCATTTTTCTGTTATGTTACGAATAGGTATATATTAAGTGTCGGTACTTTTAGTGTTAACACTTCCTTTGAGTGCAATACTGAACGAACTGACGGTAGGCATAGAGAATGCATCACATGATAGTGAAATAGACGACCGTTGTATACCTTTAACACTTTAACACACCACCGTCTCTAGAACTCCTATGGCTCCTATCCGGTTTAGTATAGATGTAGGTGGACTTTATTGAGTTGCAAAAAAAAATTATATCATACAGAAAAATAGCAAATGAAAAAAGTCAAAGCTGGTGTTTACACATAGAATTGTATATATTCCTTTATTTTTGTCAATGTCTTGATTACCATGATGTGAATGAAAGAAAAATGATGAATGAAGCTGATGACGAACAACATGAAAAAACTTATATTAATACACAGGTTTTTGAGTAACGCAGTAAAGATGGGGAGCCATTGCGTATTAAGTGTGGATTACAAGGAATAGGGAGATTACTATTAAAGAATTATGAGAAAGGACGGACTTATTGTGTTCAGTGTATTGAAAGCAGAATAAGTTAGAATTATTGTTCAAAGGCAGTTGAGTAATCATTCCAGTCGGATTATGTTTTCATTGTCTATTATGAATTTAATCATGTTTATTATTATTTTTCTTGAAATCGGATTCTCAAGAACTCTTTGGTACCACGGACCTTCCAGTGAAGTAGAAGGTTTCCTAATACGTCAAGAGAGAGTCAATGGGCAAGAAGTTGTCCGTGTGACCAACGATAGCCACAACGAGCAAGTATTACCTAGCAAACAAATCTTTCAGTTTCTTTCTACAGGGTGGCCATAAAATAACTTTCCTGTTTGGAGGCATCTGCAGCTAAAACTAAATAACGGAATGAAACGAAATTTCATATACATACTGTGGAAGATATGGGGATATGATTTCCGCAAAAAAATTAGTACCCAAAGTCGCCGATAGGGGAGATTTTGGCGCTGTCACGTGCGCACTATTGAAATTCGCACAATAGAGGTAGATTACGCAAATTTCATAGTACATACATGATTTTGGAGCTGTTGGAAACGAAAAAAAGTCAATAACTTCAATGAATGCACGGAAAATGGGTTATGTAACGTTTCACTGATGTTCGAATAATAAAAAAGGCAATGCAGAAATGAATGGCAATAATATGAAACTCACGGAAAATAATCTATTATTAATCAAAATTAAGGTCCCCATGACCACGCGCAGTATTTTCATTGTGTATAAGATTTTGCATCCGGTGTATGACGTACTCTATACTGTGCGTAAACTGTCACCTTGGATGTTTGTAACAGCCCGTAACATAAGCACTAGGGAATTTGCATAATCTACCTCGATCTTGCAAATTCCATAGTGCTTACTTGACAGTAGCGCTAAAATCTCCCCATCGGCGCCTTTTGGCACTATTTTTTTTTCGGAAATCATCTCCCCAAGCCTTACACAGTCTGTATATGAAAATTTGGTTTTCTTACCGTTCATTAGTTTTAGCTGCAAATGCCTCCAAAGAGGAAAGTTATTTTGTGACCACCCTTTATATTGTACTCATCTTATCTTGTTTCTTCTTATCGTTGTTTACAAGGAAGTTATAGCTATTTACAATAGGCGTAATTGTTTTGAATAACTTTGTACTGTACTCGGCTAAACAGAAAAATATCCGTTTTCTTCAGATTTGCATGCTAGTATATAACACCAAAACATCAGTACTCAGTATAAAGTACCCAAAGAGTGCAATTTTAAAAACAATCAGCAGAAGTGCTATGTTTTCGAGAATCTCGTGTACTTGCATAATACTGCACGATGAGCTTCGGAGTACAGTGAAGGGAAATGAGTATGGATTTTAGATCTTCAGCTTTTGGCTGATTGGGTCTAAAATATTTGATATAGGTTTATAATTTTACTGTCAAGACCACGTACTAATTTTCACTTATCGAGCTTGTTGTGTGTTCGAGTTATCATGCTCACATACATACGGATAGACAAATGCAGTCTATCCTTTATCTAATCTATTATATCTAATTTGGATTAAATAAATCTATTTTGTCTAAATTAGATAGTCTACAGTCTTGGTGCAAAGATTATGTATGGAAATTCGCCCATACAACTTGACGCGTTTCCGAGTTGTCCATACAACTTGACGCAT
>BGPR01040283.1:0-14011 GCA_013235015.1 Araneus ventricosus | reverse complement strand
TTTTTTCCAAAAACTGATATTTTTTAAATTTGAATCTTCGAACAGTAATATTGAATTGCATGAAAGTTGAATATCCTGAATACTCAACTCATGTATACATATAAATTTAATACATTCGGAATAAAAATTAAATACATAGAATTGCAATTCAATGATTACTATTCGTAGATTTAATTTGTAAAAATATCAGTTTGAGAGAAAACGCTCATCATTTTGTTTCTCTTAGGGAACAAAAGCAATCCATCTCTTGAAATGTCGATATCTTTCTTAATATTAACTGCAGCGAACTGGAATTTTTATATAAGCTGCCCTATATATCTTGCTCTGAAGTTATGAAAAAAAATTACGTTACGTTTATACGAGAGTATAGGTAGGTATACGTGGCCGCATCGATGCGCCTGCGAGGGTATGACGTTTTCCCGTTTCGGGACGTGGCCACATCTATGAGCCTACGCTGGTATGACGTACCTCTGTCGTGTGACGCTCGCTTTTTGTATGCTGACTCTACATCCCGAAGCATGCGTTAAGAAGCTTCGCTTCAAAAATTTAAAAATCAGACATTTATTAATGTACTGAAATATAGATTTTTTGTTCGACTTTTCAGACCTTTGTTGTTAAAAAATCTACATTTTAGTTTTATAAAAGCGCATATTTTTAAAAAAATTACGTAGGTAAATTTTAAAAAACATTTTTTTTTCCATAGATAATTTTCATAATCTGTTCTGCGTCCAAATATGTATAATACGCTTAGGGAACATTAAAAAGAATAAAAGATAAGTAAAAAGATTGTAACTTAAAGCAAATTACCTAATTGTACACAGGATCGGCAATTCAGAAATAAAACCACTCTAATTTATACCTCTATATAAATTTAATTACTAATTTATTCAATTTTGCTTGGAAAGTTTATATTTGTCCGTAACAATCTAAAGCAATTTCCTTTCTGACGTTTCAATTTATTGCAAATGATAAAAATCGTTATCAGTGGCGTAGCGAGGTCAAGTGACGCCCGGTGCATAATATATTTTTGCCCCCAGTCGTCATCAGTGGTTTGGAAAATGTAAATGGGGCACTAGTCGTTATTCCGATACTCATTGAAAAGGGAGTTTCAGTTATATTAACGTCCCGTTTTCAAACAACACGAGGGTTACTTTGGGACGGACCTCGTAATTTTGAGCAGCGCTCAAAATACGAGGGCGACACTTGAACTGGCACCCTCTCTCCTAGCTTCCCCTCCACACCAGCGGAAGGACGTTTGGCCCCCTACGTATGCTATTTAGGCCGGTGCACACTAGCCGATTTGTGCCGTTGAAGCTATAAATATAACAATAGTAACCTACATGTCCCCTGTGGAGACACACGGGTGGGCTGGGGGTTTATTTTTTTTTTTTTTTTTCCTACACCCAAAAAAAGGGGTTTGTGGCCACCGGACCTTAACGTTCACAGGCACTTATACATGGCGGATCTTCAATTGAATCGGGTTTCAAGCCTGGAGCCCTCCGAAGCTGAGACCTTACCACTAGATCACCGCGGCCTCCATTGGAAAAGGAGAAACACTCACTAGCATTAGAGCCCGGTGCACTCTAGCCGATTTGTGTCGTTGAAGCTATAAATATAACAATGGTAACCCTCATTCACCCTGTAAAGACACACAGGGGGAATAGGGGTTACTATTGTTATTTTTATAGCTTCAACGACACAAATCGGCTAGTGTGCACCGGGCCTAATAAAGGCACTGTTTCTTCGAGCTGTGATTGTACAATAACAAATACGCTTTTTTTTCAACCAGATGTTTAACTGAATAGCCGTATTGGTCTTCCGATAAGTTTCACTAAAAGCCATCTAATAATGATGGCGCATTTAGCACACGGATTTTTTATATATATTTAACAATATATTGACATAGGTGATTAATTATTCTTATCTATTACTATAAATTATTAGCTTGAAAGACGACTGAATTTATGTGGTAATAAAATCAAACAATTTTATATTACTTTTTCAAAAATATGCAAAATGCATTTAATGCGATCATAAAATCCTGGTGTTTTTCGTCAGATTTAATGTTACGTACTTAAATATTTTAAAATGAAAACTACTAATGCGTTTTTAAAATAAATATTGATTTATTACATACTTTATATTTATACTATTTGATAAATTAAATAAATAGTTTTAGTTTTCATCGCTTTGAAGTAAAATAAAAATAAGCATTACAATCAGAAATTGTATAATTAAAAGCGTAATGGCAGTAAATCTCAATTTAATTGAGTGAGTTTCATTATCAAAAGCGTCTCTTCTTCTTCATTCGATAAATATTTGACTCGGAATTCAAATTGCAAATAAAGATTTAATCGACCCGTTAACTGTGCAATTCCAAATAAAATTATAAAGCCATTATTGAAACAAATATTTAAGTATTATATATTTGTCATGTTTTCATTATGTTTCATCAACTGAATTTCAACATTTGAGTATATTTACTCTAATACAGATATTTGCATATCTTTTTAAAAACAATGCATATTCGTATATCTTTTCATTAACACAAAGACAATGTAAGCACACAAATTTTAAAAATTAATTTCGAAAAACGCTCATAATTTTCTCCAATGTCGTAAATACTGTAATACGGAGGATTAGTTTGCATCAGTGGAGGTTACTTTGCGCCATAATAAAATTTATGCTGAAAATTGAAATGGAGCCCAACTGATTAAAGGTACGTGATTGAGATTCTTTTTCTCGTTTTTTGGCAACACTTAGGGGTGTATTTCACTCTTTAAACACATATAACAATCATTCAGAACGTTACAGAAGAAAGAAAATGTTAAGCTAGCTTTATAGTGAAAATTTCAGTGTTGGAAAATACGTCTCTGGTGAAGAAAGTACAATATTACTGAAAACAAGTCCATTTGAGTTCGAAAAAGATAACAGATCTAGCTTGGATTTTATGGCTTTGAAGGCAGATTATAATTATTATTTAAGGTGTAATTAATTCTTTTCTTATGTGGGATAACTTTGCACCGGAAAAGAGACTTTCATTGCACCATGGAAATTTTTAGTACACAGCAACCCAAGTTGGTTTTTAAATTTGTTTTTGTATTAAATAATAAGAATAACAATGCTTGCTTTTGTTTCAGATATGCCCATGGTGTATAAAAGAAAATTAAAGGCTTATAAGTATTTGGATTTCACTTCAGAGACTAAAGAAGCTCGCGTTAAGCCTTTTCAGAAGGTTAGTGTACTTCTGAAGAGACAGAGGCTTTTTTTGGAACCCCAAGCCAACAGTTCGTTACAAAAGAAAGGTTTTTCATGTAAGGAAACCAGAAATCCTCTGTTTTTTTCCTCCAATGAGAAGGAAAAGACCGTTGTAACTTGTATTGCCAAGCTCAATTACTTTGGTTTACCTGTCCATAATTACCTGAATTTGGTTTACCTGTCAGAACGTAAAATACTAATAAGCGCTTATCTAACTAGGAAATGTGTGGTAATAGATGGATACATTAATAATACACTCAACAATGACCGCATAAAAGCATTTCTGAAAAACTATTCTGTTTTTACTGGATATAATGGCGTATAATTGTTTATTATAATCATATTTATGCAGGGTATTTTTCTTGTATATTTCTACCCGGGGTTTCAAGAAATATGTCTAAAATTGCACGCAGCGAGTTTGTTATTGAAATATACTGAAAAAATAACTAGTTTAAGAATCTCAACCTATGGGGTAATTTTGCACCAAAATTTCAAAAATATATATATATAAATCATTGCATGATTCAAATTTTGATGCAAAAGCTTCCTTAGTAATTACTCAACGAGAAAAAAATCAGAAAAGCCCTTTCTTCCAAGAAATGCATGCAAAAAATCCCTAAATACCTTTTCAAGTCATGAAAATCGATACAAAGAAACCTTTTTTTAAGGTATTTAGTTTATGTAAGAATTTAGCTTGGAGAAAAATACCATTTATAATAATATACTCTTCCAAATAAATAAAATATTGAAGGATTTAATTTCATGTAACTCTTATTTGGTAAAACTTAATATTCATCAGACATTTCAGATACTCTAAACTTCCTAAGTTTGATAAAATTATTTCCCTTTTTCCTGCATCATTCTGCTCTCTATACTTTAAGATTTTTAAATAAAAACAATTATGTCCCTGAAAATCAAATAGGTGTTTCGAAATCCATTATATAAACAAAAGTAAAATGAATATGAAAATAGTTTGAAAATGTTGCTCTAAATTAGATAGCATCTTAAAAATAAATTCACAAATAATTCTGCCTTTTAATCTGCGCTAAAAGATAGAAACTAAGTTAACTAATATTAAACGATTCATTTATCACTGGATGGAGTAAATATGTTAAACTTAGTAACAATAAAATTCACGATGCTCCAGATTCCCTGAGTCTGTGCCAAAAAACTTTGGTAAACAAAAGAACGTTATTAGAATCTTTACGAGGCAAATTTTAATTTTGAAACTTTCCCGTCTTCCGGTAATAACTCAGTGAAACATCTTGCTGCTGGCACTAAAAGAAAAATAATATATTGAAACATATTTTATCCGTCCGTCTTATTCAACAAAGTATAGAATTTATCTCAAACTACGTTATTTATTTCGTTTTACATTGTAAAAATTTTTAAAACAAGGACAGTAAATGTGGGAGATAATTTTTTTAACTTCCAATCGATAGACCTTTAATAGGAATATCATTTGTTTAAATATCGCTACTTAAATGAGACTGGCGTCTTCTCCATTTTCTTAGATCTCTAAAACAACGTTTCATTACTTGGGAAATATACCTGATAGATTACAAATTTCAAACTGTGCCGCGTTGGCTTAGTGGTTATCTCTCGGCCTGCCTGGTTCTCGGTTCGAAACTCAAAGTCGCTTAAAAAACAGAATGGAAGTAGTGTACGTTAAATCTGAGATCGAGAATCAAACGCCTCTTCTCGCTGGTGTGGTTTGGAAGTTTTGAGAGAGCTTGGCCGATCAATCATCGTCATTTGACCACTGTTCAAAATTACGAGATCCGTCCCAAAATATCCCTAACGTTGTTTCAAGACGGGACTTCAATATAATTAAACTAAACAACAAGATTCAAATGATTTCGTAGTTCTTTTATATACGATTCTGGTGGTTCGAAGCGATATATCACAACTTCGAGAAACGATTCCTTTGGTGTCAGGATATGATTTCGATACCAGAGGGTTTCAGGTTTCGAAACTGAACCATCCGATTCTACTTGTATTCACAGTGCAGAAACCCGATTCCAGAAAGGCAGAATCCCGATTACACTTGTATCCACCGTATAAACGGGCCTGGTGAATTCTAGTTACGTGGGGTTAAGCGTTCTCCAAATGATGTAGTTTGAATGTTTGGAGACTGTGTGGTAGTCTCAGTGACGTCCTCGTCATCTGGTTACGGTTCACAATTACGATAGCCGTACCCAAATATCCTTAATGTGGCTTCAAAATGGGACGTTAATCCTGGAAACATTTCAGATGCTATTTCAATGAAGGTCAGTCGTCGAAGTCGATATCGTCGGGTGTTAAAACTTCTGACGCGCAGGTTTGAATAATAAGTTTAATTTTACAAAGAGGAAAAGGGCTTCAAAAACCTCATATTTGGAAGAACTATAAACGGTTTAAACTTACGAGATTTGTCCAAAACTGACGTTCCTCCCGCATAAAAACCAATCCCACTATAGGCGGCTATGGGGAGTGTTTTTGATGCCAATATTTGGCGATATTTCCCTTTTTTGGCGATAAATGCTTTGTATAGTTTTTATATTTTGACGACCGAGAGATGCTCTCTGTTACAAGGATGTAAACATTTTTACTTTGCAGTGGTTTTTTGTGTGTGTGTGACTTAAAGTAGAATGAATTCCTTCTTGGGTGTGTCATTGAATATGAATGCATTTTTAAAACTAAACATGAAATAAGTATATAGAGTATAATTCTTTGCTAACGTAGATAACCTAATATGCGTAAATTAGAAAAATATTCAAATACATAAATACTTACCAATGAGCTTAATATGAGCGAGAATTAAAGTTGAAAATAATTTATTATTAGTTGTTAATTGTAAATAACGATGAAGAAAAAACTCAGTTTCGCGCCAATCAAAGTAAACACGGAAACCCTAGCGGGTACAACGATCAACTTGGCGTGGTAAAAGAACTTCCCATAGGCGCCTATAGTGGGATTGGTTTTTATGCGTTCCTCCCCACTTAGTAATCACTATCTACCAGAAGAGTGCTGGAAACACATAGAATGGCAATAAATACGAATTAAAACGGAAGAAATGGCAATACCATGATTGCATTTTTTATTAACATTATCGTGGCAACCAGTTGATAATACAAAATTCAATGCGTTGAGATGAGATGGTAAATATTTGGAAAACACCTTTTTAATCTCCAATTAAAAATGTTTTGTCGGCCCCCAAAGCGTTTACTACAAGATTCTCCACAACTCTATATAACCGGGTTAAGAAAGTGTGTCTCGGGGTTCCATTAACCATGTCCCTCTTATTACGCGAGAGACTTACCGAGATCACACTCCACTGAATATCCTGACCCTCTGTTAACTCCTTTGATGTGATTGTATTCAAAACCAACTTTATAATCATTGTAAGTGATTTAAAATTCAACCTTTGATTTAAATGTGCGCAATTGAGTGTATATTAAAGAAACTTCAAATCGACTCAATTCAATCAAAAAAAATTCAAATTCCAACTTAATGCATTTATTTTTCTCTTTTATTCTCCCAAAGTTTGAAAAGAATTTTAATCGTATCCTGATCATCAAGCATCGTTCAAAATATATTTTATTCTCAAACAAAAATACTTTTAACAAGAATGAGTTTCTAATATAAATAATATCAAAGAGATTTATTAACACACATCTCTGCATTTCAAATCAAATATTGGTTTCAGATGTAAGGAAAAAAACATCCCATTTTCGGAAATAATTATTTGCATCAAAACTTAGGACTATCACTTCTTTGATATGTTCTTATTTCAAAAAGTAATTTCTGTTACTTCAATCCCTTTATATTTTATCGTTTTAATTCTTTTTTCAATTCCTGCTATTAGTTCACACTCTCCCTATATTTATTTATTTATATATCTTGTTCAAATTTTCAATCTTTAGTAAAATACTTTTTATTCATCCACTCAAGTTCAAATGCATTTTTTAAAACTTGTAGTGGATAACACTTGATGTTAATACAGTTTTTTCAAATATTAATTCATTAATTAAATTTAATTAATTAATTTTAGTTTTATATGGGAGAAAGCATATGTCGCCTTGAATCGCTTGGTTCGAAGTTTTCTCAATAGATGGAGCTAGGTTTGCCAGCTTCTACACCTAATATCCTTTGTTTTTTGGTATGTTTACGAAGGCGTCATTTTTTCATGTATTTTTGTCAGAGTGTAATGTTGATTACTTTCTTTATCGCTTTTAAGCGTGTAGATCGCTGACCTAAGTAGGAATTGACTTTAATTTTTTTTTATATTACTTGTTTCATCACATAAGACTAAAACGAATACTTACGTAATTGCTACCATCTCTCCCTTCTATTAAAGTATCCGAACACGTTCGGAGCACTTTTTTTTAAATTGTGAAATAGAAACACCAAAATATGTTTTTTAGATTCGAATTTAATAAAGATTAATATTAGAGTACGATTTTTGAGTATAAATTATTAAAAATTTACAAAAAATCTTGAATTTATGCTGCTTTTTAGAGAAAGTTCCCAAAAACTTCAAATATGCTAGAGGTCAAACTTTTGTAATAATTCAAATAAAACTAATACTAAAATAAACTACATACTATGGACTAGTGCTTGTACTAGAATCTTAACATTCTTTGTATAAATAAAAATTTTAGAGCTAATCGAACAATCATTATAAGATTTTCAGCAAATTTTTCATGTCATTTTTCAGATAAAAGACCATAATTTAAAAAATATTGTTACAATATACATTATTCTAGTACATTCACTAGAGAAACATTTAAAGAAAGTGTTCACAGGATTTCAGAACAATCGAATGATAATATCTTGAGTTATCATGTTTGAAGTGTGAAAATTATGCATAACATCTAGTTTTGAGAAAAATCAAATTTTAGTTTTGCCACGCGCTTAAATTAAGTATCTAAACTTTAAAAAAATTCCTAAAAATATACTAACATCACATTAACTTGAAAAAGTGCAGTTTAAAAGAATTTTTGACAGGATTCTGTCCTTTAAATGACAACTTCCGGTTAATTAGACGCCCACTTCCGGTTTTCGGTTTGTTATAAAACAATTAATACTCATCTTCTAATTAACGTACTGACAAAAGTAAATATGTTTTAGGAAGGTAAATGAATGAACTATCCAAATCATCAAAAATTAAAAAATGGGAATTTTGGCCGAAAATCGACTTTTCAACGTGTTCTGATACCTTAACACAAAGCATCATGCCTGAGATAATGTTTAGCAACGGATTCGGAAACACCCCGCGCTTTTGCGCATGCGCCGGGCGGAGTTATTTTGATCAAAATAGGGGGAAAGTGAAGAATGGAAGGATGATGTTTACATTTTACTGAGCTTGATCTAACAAAGAACTCCGGAAATGCGCTCATATGACTCATTGCCTGACACCTCTTTCCGGTGTAAAATCGTCTAAAAGTGGTACTCTAGGAATCCGTTGCTACACAGTAATCGTAGTTGAAATTACATTTCAGCTCAGTTTATTTTATTTTCTGCTTTACTATACAGATTTTTATATTTTAAGCAGATATTTGGATTCGTTTCTAATTTTGTTACTTTCACAGATTTCAATTTAAATGTTTCACGAAATTCTAACCATCATTTCTGTGCTATTTTTTTCAGTCTAACTATATGCATGTATCTATGCTTTAAGTTACTGCGATTTAAATTTCAGTGCATCTAACAATTTTTATCGTTGAAAAGTTCATTCATCGGCTTGTTTGATCAGAGCTCGAGGAATACATTTGATGACTACATGAATATGAACGTGTTTCTTCCAAGGAGAAAGAATGCATTCCGAAACTGTATCACAGTTTTATTCTGAATGTGTCAGGAAGCATGTAAATGTTGATCTAGGTATTTTTATTCAACTAATACACGCATAACTAGCAGAAGTTCGACTACTAATAGAAAGATTTTCTGGTACGAAAATCATGCTGATGTATGAAATCTGAGTCTTCTGAATTTCAAATATACGCCAACGCATGTAAATTTTGAAGTGAATCGGTTACTTTCGGAGCTGAAGAAATACAAAATGAAGAAATATTCATTTGAATTTTTCTCAAGTAGATATGAAAGAGGAGTTGCAAAAGATGTCTGTATACATCTATTTAAATTCGGTGTCTGCTGTTTTATTCTTTTATTACGACTTGAAGCATCCAGTTTAAAAATTTTAAGATCCTCGCCTAATTTCACAATCGAATGAGAAACATACAAAAAACACAGGGTTATTCAAAACGATTGCAAGGATTGCAAATGGCTAAAACTTCTTTGTAATCAACATTAGAGAGAGAAAATTTGCACATAATAAAGAACGATGCTTAAAGGTTTGCTTGCGCACGTAATAATTGCCCTATTAGACATCTCATGATAACATGATCAACATTTCAGCGGTAATCCATTTAGGGATGGGAAAAACCTTGTTGTTGTTGCGGTTAACCGGTTTTTTCGGGTTTTTTTTTTTTTGTCACAGTTATAACAGTTTATTTTTTTTTAAAAAAAAATCCAATAATCGGGTAAAAAAACCGAATCGAAAGATAGACTCGATTTTAGGCTCGATTAGACTAACATTTACCAAGTTGTGAAGCTTTGAATTTCATCATCTCATCCCAATCGCCGACGACCGCTTTCTTGAGACGTCTATTGGTTGGCGGAATACTGAAGGAGTCTTCATGAACAGATGAATATTGGCCAATGGATTGATTTCCTGTAGAAACAATATTATTAAAAAAATTTGTCTACAAACGGCGTTTGTTTCATATTTAAAAAAACCGAAAACTGGTTATTTCAGAAACAGGCTATTTTGAGCGATTATAACCGCCAGGTTAAACTGGAGGTGGAAAAACCTGAATAACCGAAAACCGGTTATTTTCGTAAAAATCGCCATCCCTAAATCGATTTCACGCCAGACACTGTGAAGCATGTTCGTAGCAACTGATGCTCGTTCGCTAGCATCAGTTGGCAAGCATTTGGCTATCTAAATCTACTGGAAATAATTCTTGTCTTCATTTGATTACGATATGTCCTAGACCCTTTCTTAACCCCTTGCTCTACGATTTTATTTAAACGTCTTAATTAGATGACACCGCCCATTTGGGATTTTTTTGTTTATTTCGATCTATTTAAGAAGGTTTTAGGAGGTTACGCTTAAAGGTTTTCTCCTTGGCATTTGATGCGGTGGTAATAAACTAACATAGTTAACATCACTACCTACTGCATCCATTTATTCAAGGTAACTTGTAAAATATGAACACCGCAAACAGGACTGCATATTCTAACTGGCTCGTGCAGGAGTGAGGATATATTATAAACGCTAAAGAAGTTAGCTCATAGTAACTATAACAACTTTAATAACGTAACAAGATGAAATTAAAAGGTAAAGTAAATTATATTTAAATTAACATATTGACAACAAAAACATAACAGTGCTATAAGAGCAGTGCTAGAAGGGAAGTGCTAGAAGAGAGAAGTTCCAGAAGGGCGACGACAGATAATGTCCTAGCCTTTATAGGATTCAATTCTTCTACGCATGGACAGGAAGGTTGACTGCGTATGCAGGAATATGCTGTTGTCACAAGGTAAAGGAAAATTGAGACATTTAAGCTTGTCCAAGTGATTTTTGTAATTAAAATTAATTGTTACGTTGACTTAATTACGGATTGAAATAGAAAAAATTCTGTAATTCGATGTACGTGTCAGACACGTTGTTGTAGAGTAAGGGGTTCACTAAACGTACCAAGACCAGTCAAACGAACAGTTGTAATGTCTCGATTAGAAAATTCGCATAAAATATTATCACTTTTTCACACATGACTTCGTGACTTTTTATATTAAATATATCTAATATTTTAAATTTTTAACTTTATTTTTAACGACACCTCATTTTTAATTACTTCTACTATCACTTCGAGTCACGAGTCTTCCAGGAAAATCCCCTTTTCTGGGTATTTAAACTTTCTGCGCATTCCTAGCTGCCCTTTTTGATTTCAACATGTAAACCGACAACAGCAGAGCGCCGCTTCGCGCTTTACCTCTTTAATTCTGGTCATGGATATTTTTCAACTATGATTCCTTTATATATATAAAAATAATCGCCAGTATTTTTTACGATGGATAAAATAGATTGAATCAACAATGCCTTTTCCTTGACCCAGATGCTCTACACTTCACCTCTAATAATGATGTTTCATATATGCAATTAATCTTTCATTATTTATTTTTATTTCCCTTTGTTAATTCTGATAAACACGTACCCTACCATTATTTACCACGACAGGTCATTTGATCGGGAACAAAATTTATTGCCTAATATGGTTAGCGGATTGCACATGAACGTTTCACATATCGTATCAATTTGATGCACATTTCTGCTTAGACTGTTGCTTTTTTAAGTTCAATATTAAAAAAAACATTTTTTCATATCTGCCTTTTCATCGTCAACATCATCAAAAACACACGTAACGATTTTTGTCTGTGATGACGATAACTTTATAGAAATTACACAAAAGTATCTGTTTTGAATATTTCCTTACTAAAATCGATATTTTCAACATTTAATCAGGAAAAATAAAGTCTGAAAACCGATCATTTTTCTGTTATGTTACGAATAGGTATATATTAAGTGTCGGTACTTTTAGTGTTAACACTTCCTTTGAGTGCAATACTGAACGAACTGACGGTAGGCATAGAGAATGCATCACATGATAGTGAAATAGACGACCGTTGTATACCTTTAACACTTTAACACACCACCGTCTCTAGAACTCCTATGGCTCCTATCCGGTTTAGTATAGATGTAGGTGGACTTTATTGAGTTGCAAAAAAAAATTATATCATACAGAAAAATAGCAAATGAAAAAAGTCAAAGCTGGTGTTTACACATAGAATTGTATATATTCCTTTATTTTTGTCAATGTCTTGATTACCATGATGTGAATGAAAGAAAAATGATGAATGAAGCTGATGACGAACAACATGAAAAAACTTATATTAATACACAGGTTTTTGAGTAACGCAGTAAAGATGGGGAGCCATTGCGTATTAAGTGTGGATTACAAGGAATAGGGAGATTACTATTAAAGAATTATGAGAAAGGACGGACTTATTGTGTTCAGTGTATTGAAAGCAGAATAAGTTAGAATTATTGTTCAAAGGCAGTTGAGTAATCATTCCAGTCGGATTATGTTTTCATTGTCTATTATGAATTTAATCATGTTTATTATTATTTTTCTTGAAATCGGATTCTCAAGAACTCTTTGGTACCACGGACCTTCCAGTGAAGTAGAAGGTTTCCTAATACGTCAAGAGAGAGTCAATGGGCAAGAAGTTGTCCGTGTGACCAACGATAGCCACAACGAGCAAGTATTACCTAGCAAACAAATCTTTCAGTTTCTTTCTACAGGGTGGCCATAAAATAACTTTCCTGTTTGGAGGCATCTGCAGCTAAAACTAAATAACGGAATGAAACGAAATTTCATATACATACTGTGGAAGATATGGGGATATGATTTCCGCAAAAAAATTAGTACCCAAAGTCGCCGATAGGGGAGATTTTGGCGCTGTCACGTGCGCACTATTGAAATTCGCACAATAGAGGTAGATTACGCAAATTTCATAGTACATACATGATTTTGGAGCTGTTGGAAACGAAAAAAAGTCAATAACTTCAATGAATGCACGGAAAATGGGTTATGTAACGTTTCACTGATGTTCGAATAATAAAAAAGGCAATGCAGAAATGAATGGCAATAATATGAAACTCACGGAAAATAATCTATTATTAATCAAAATTAAGGTCCCCATGACCACGCGCAGTATTTTCATTGTGTATAAGATTTTGCATCCGGTGTATGACGTACTCTATACTGTGCGTAAACTGTCACCTTGGATGTTTGTAACAGCCCGTAACATAAGCACTAGGGAATTTGCATAATCTACCTCGATCTTGCAAATTCCATAGTGCTTACTTGACAGTAGCGCTAAAATCTCCCCATCGGCGCCTTTTGGCACTATTTTTTTTTCGGAAATCATCTCCCCAAGCCTTACACAGTCTGTATATGAAAATTTGGTTTTCTTACCGTTCATTAGTTTTAGCTGCAAATGCCTCCAAAGAGGAAAGTTATTTTGTGACCACCCTTTATATTGTACTCATCTTATCTTGTTTCTTCTTATCGTTGTTTACAAGGAAGTTATAGCTATTTACAATAGGCGTAATTGTTTTGAATAACTTTGTACTGTACTCGGCTAAACAGAAAAATATCCGTTTTCTTCAGATTTGCATGCTAGTATATAACACCAAAACATCAGTACTCAGTATAAAGTACCCAAAGAGTGCAATTTTAAAAACAATCAGCAGAAGTGCTATGTTTTCGAGAATCTCGTGTACTTGCATAATACTGCACGATGAGCTTCGGAGTACAGTGAAGGGAAATGAGTATGGATTTTAGATCTTCAGCTTTTGGCTGATTGGGTCTAAAATATTTGATATAGGTTTATAATTTTACTGTCAAGACCACGTACTAATTTTCACTTATCGAGCTTGTTGTGTGTTCGAGTTATCATGCTCACATACATACGGATAGACAAATGCAGTCTATCCTTTATCTAATCTATTATATCTAATTTGGATTAAATAAATCTATTTTGTCTAAATTAGATAGTCTACAGTCTTGGTGCAAAGATTATGTATGGAAATTCGCCCATACAACTTGACGCATTTCCGAGTTGTCCATACAACTTGACGCAT
>BGPR01040282.1:0-14012 GCA_013235015.1 Araneus ventricosus | reverse complement strand
AAATTAACACGTTCCTAATTTTAAAAAACGCTACTCAAAATTTAATCAGTAAAATTATTTATACTTAAACTCTAACACACAATTAACTGTCACTTTAACGGGCTGAAATCCAGTTTCAACCGGTCTGACGTTCGGGAATTCCCCTCTTTTCCGATACTACTTAATCTCGCTGCGATGGTGCAACTTCCTCTTTTTAAAATCATGCAACCTTCGTACCAGACGCCTGTTTTGGCGTGGCTTGTTTTCTTCGTCGCCGGTGACCGCGCTTTGCGACTATTTATACTTTAACAATGGATTGATATTTTCCCGAATTATTTAAAAGTACCTGAAACCTATCGATTAAAGAACGATTCAATAAAATAAACTCATCTTCATTCGTCAAAGACTGCCTCTTCATTGGATTAACCAACACTAGCTAAAATGATGTTTCATATATATAATATTTCATAAAATCGAAAATTTTCGAGGTTTAACACTCGTATGTCCCCTTAATTTCTTGAGCAACTTAGTTGCTGCATTGGTTCCAATTTAGGCACCCATATTAATGAAGAGTACACAAATAATGAGAATCTCGGATGCAACTGACCGCAGTAGGGCTGTCTGTTAGCCGTGAGCATGAAGAACATGGAGAAGTTGCCGTAGTCCCTCAGCGTGTCCATGTGGTAGCCCATGAGCGCGCAGTCCTCTCCCGCGCGACCGCACGAGTCGCAATTGCCCCGGGTGAACGCCTCCCAGCTGCCGCACCTGTAGCCGATCAGCTGACAGTGGTGGCCGTTGATGGTGTCCGTAAACAAGTGGGTGGCCCGCATGTGGCTGCAAATCATGTTGCGGACGCCTGAAAGAGAGAACCACAAATGAATTACTCGCCACCACAATTAATCGGACACTGTGGATCCCGCATAATTGCCCCCATTAAGAGCGGCTGATGTTACGACCCATCATCGATGAGGGGCAATTCAATTCCCAGCATTACTATATCCATATTGTTACGAACATGGAAAGTCGCTTCCCAGCAATGTTAGTTTTATGGTTGGGAAGAGAGTTTTACAAGGTTAAGCATGGAGTGACGGGCAGCGGCTGTTCCGGGATCCCTGACCTTGGCGACAAATCAATGATTCCAGAAAATGCGACCTTTTCCTCGATATCTCTATTAGGAAAAAAAATACACTTGAATGTACGAGAAAAGTCCATGTGACGTCACGGCCTGTCGGAGAGAGTATATAAGGACCGCGCTTGGATCAGAGGGAGTGTGTCGATCCTTTGGGAACGACTTTAGAGTTTCGTCTGCAGTGCGAGCTCGGAAGCTGGTGAGCTGAGCGCTATTGAAAGTGCAGTTATTGTCATTATTAGTTATTTGCTGACTGTTTGTGTTGCTAAATATCAAAGTGCTGAACTGTTATTACCTGTGAATTCTTGTCTGTTTACATTGCTGATCTGTGCAAGAACTATTGTTTCCTGTACCTGTGCTACGTGTTTTCTTGCATATTTGTAAATAAACCTTCATTCTCCATTATCCTGCGTGTTGGACTGTTTACACCATACACCCACAGAAAGACTTTTGCAACAATATTGTTGTCCAATATCTTGATAATTGGAGAGACGTTAGTGACCGGAGGAGAATGGATATCTTTAAAAAACTCAAGACAATGTGCAATCCTTGTGTTCATCTACAATGGATACCATCACATGTAAATTTAAAATATAACGCTATTGCTGCTAGTCTTGCTAAAGAAGGTACTACCATGCCTCAGGCCAATGTAGAACCCTTGACCTACCTTGAGTTATACCCAAAAAGAAAGGCCTTTGTTAACATTTCTTGGAGGCATCCACCGGCTCATTCATGGTATCGTAGTGAAGGCCCCGGTGCGTCTATGTATTTTAAGGGGGATAGGAAAGGACAAACTGCTTTGGCTCGCTTAACTTCCGGTCACTTAAAAACCCTCAGATTCTCTCGTGGTGAAAAGAAGTTCAATATCTGCAGAAATTGCAACATGATTCAGACCACTCCGCAACTTCTACTTGACTGTGTTGCCTTGGTGTATGAGGACCTGCTTAAGCGACCGGATTTCGTGTTGGAGGCGAACGACCTCATGGATCTGATCCGTTTCAGATCAGAAGGATTAGAAAGAAGACTATATCCAACCGGAGGCAAGACTCAGCTTACTTATACTTACTTATTAAAGAAAACACTAGTACAATGGCGTTATAACTCCTCCTTCTTGGAAAAAATTAGCGTCGGTTTGTGATCACTTGAAAACTTTTTATTCTCATTTTTCTCAGCTATGGGCATAATGTAAGTTTTTTTTTTATTTATGAAGGTTTATTTTAATATATCAAGATGGATGATAAGTATAATCAATCTTATTAACGTTTTGATGTATGTGTTATTTCTCTTTCTTTTGAAAATATGCTCTTTGATGTATAGATCTCCTTTGTCCCTTGTTTGGGAAATTTCGGGCTAAGAGAAGCTATGTTTTGGCGTAATGCTAGCTTCTTACAGAAAAATGTCCCAATTATTATTTTGAATCCATTTTGAATAAAGTTCTTAGCCCTTGAAGAAATGAACCAGAATGGATTCCTTGATTGTTTTTGGTTTTATTCGATTACCTCCCAGTTTATTTATATTTATTTTTTGGCTATCTTTGTATGATCTTGATTTCCATTTGTTCTCTGTTTTTTGCTTTGCTGCTACAATTGCGCGCTACATAAAAATTGTATGCATTTTTTCAAAATTATATTCTATAAATTTTATTGTTTATCAATAAAATTGGGTTCTTTGTTGTTCTTGTTTGAACAATAAGTTAGGATTCTTTTGCAAATTTGTTATAATTTTTCTAGTTGGTCGTTTTTAAGCTTACTTATAAGGCAGGTTCTCATCCCCATATTTGAGGTGCGCCCTTAAGACACGGTACACACTCTTGCGATATGTGTTGCGGAAGCAATAAAAAAGTCATTTGCGGTAAAAGCCATCAACGGGACGAAATATATTGAGAAGACCTAGCCAGTCCCCACATACCCCTGTACGATATTTTTTCAAGTCCCGGGTGAAGCCATGAACGGGACGAAATAAATTGAGAAGACCTAGCCAGTCCCCACATACATGCCCTGTGCGATATTTTTTTCAGGAGTCGGGTGAAGCCAGACGGGACGTCATTGAAGACCTGTGTCCCATGCCTGTACGTGTTTTTCAAGTCCGGAATTTGACCATGAACGGGACAGAAATAAATTAAAGACTATGATCCCCACATACCCTGTACGGTATTTTTCAAGTCAGAATTTGAAGCCATGAGCGGACGAAATACGTGAAGACCTAGCCAGTCCCCACATACCCCTGTACGATATTTTTCAAGTCGGGTGGCCATGAGCAGGACAGAAATAAGTGAGAAGACCTAACCAGTCCCACACATACCCCTGTACGATATTTTTCCAGTCAGGTGAAACCGCCAGACGGGACAGGAAATATAATGAAGACCCTAGCCAGTCCCACACATACCCTGTACGATATTTTTCAAGTCCCGGGTGAAGCCATAGACAGGACAAGAAATAAATTGAAGAAGACCTAATCCCCACATACCCCTGTACGTGTTTTTTCAAGTCAGGTGAAGCCTGAACGGGACGAAATAAATTGAAGACTTCAACGATCCCCACATACCCCTGTACGATATTTTTTCAAGTCCCGGGTGAAACCATGAGCAGGACGGGAATACATTAAAGGAAGACCCTAGCCAGTCCCATACCCTGTACGATATTTTTTTCCAAGTCAGGTGAAATAGCAGACAGGACGGGAAATAAATTCGAGAAGACCTAATGATCCCCATACTCCCTGTACGATATTTTTTCAAATTCGGGTGAAGCCGTGACAGGTGAAAATATAATGAAGAAGACCTAGCCAGTCCCCACATACCCTGTGATATTTTTTTTAAGTCAGGTGTTGAAGCCATGAACGGGACAAGTAAATGAAGACCTAGCAGATCCCACACATACCCTGTACGATATTTTTTCCAAGTCCCAGGTGGAAATAGCCATGAACAGGACAGAAATAAATTGAAGACCTAGCCAGTCCCCATATGCCCCTCTACGATATTTTTTACATTCGCGGGAAAAGCCATGAACAGGTTGAAATATATAGAGGAACCTAGCCAGTCCCCATACCCCTCTACGATATATTTTTTGATCCCGGGTGAAGCCATGAACGGGACAGAAATATAGAAGACCTGACAGATCCCCTACATACCCCTCTAGATATTTTTTCCATTCGCGGGTGAAGCTACGCAACAGGACAAAATATATTGAGAAGACTCTACCAGTCCCCTACATACCCTCTGATATATTTTCCATTCGCGTGGAAAGCGCAGGAACGGACGAAATATAGAGAAGACCCTAGCCAGTCCCTTCACATACCCTCTCAGATATATTTTCCAGTCGCGGGTGTTAAGCCATTGAAAGGGACGCCAGAAGTAGCTATTGATAAGACCTAGCAGAATCCCCACATACCCCTCGATATATTTTCCATTCAGTAGTAAGCCATGTACGAGGATGAAATATACGAGAAGACATCAGCAGTCCCACATACCCTCTACGATATATTTTCAGTCGCGGGTGAAGCCATCAGGGACAAGAAAATATTTGAAAGACATATCCATTTCTGACATACCCCTACTATTTTCTATTATATTTTTCTCGCTATATATTTTATATATCTCTCTCTATATATATTTTCTCTCTATATTTATTATTATATTTTGGGAGTCTCAGGGAAATACCATAGACAGGACCAAATAAATTCAGAAGACCTAGGCAGTCCCACAAACCCCTCACGATATATTTTCCGGTCGAGGTGGAAACATAGAACAGGACAGAAATATATAGAAGACCTAGCCGATCCCCACCTTGCCCTCTACGATATATTTTCCATTTCATGATGGCCCATGCTGCGGAATGGCTAATAGAAGACCTAGCCAGTCCCCCACATGCCTCACGATATATTTTTCAGTCCTTGGGTGAAGCCATCAACGGGACGAAATATATTGAGAAGACATAACCATTTCTGACATACTATATGTTTTCCTGTTACTCTTTTCTCGCTATATATTTATATATCTCAATCTATATATTTTCTCTCTATATTTATTATTATATTTTGCAGTCTCGGGGAAAGCCATGAACGGGACCAAATAAATTCAGAAGACCTAGGCAGTCCCCACAAACCCCTCTACGATATATTTTCCAGTCTAGGGTGAAGCCATGAACGGGACGAAATATATAGAGAATTTCGCCAGTCCCCACATACCCCTCAACGATATATTTTCCACATTTCATGAGATTGGCCATGTACGGGACAAAGAATATATAGAGAAGAAGACCTGTACAGTCCCCACATACCCTCTACGATATATTTTTCCATTCATGAGTGCAGCCATGTGCAGGGCGAAATATATTGAAGACATAGCCATTCGACGCTACCCTATATGTTTTCTATTATATTATTTTCTCTCCTATATATTTATATATCTCTCTCTATATATTTTCTCTATATTTATTATTATATTTTACTCTCGGGAAAGCCATGAGCAGGACCAAATAAATTGAGAAGACTAGGCAGTCCCCACAAACCCTCTGATATATTTTCCAGTCGAGGTGAAGCCATGAACAGGACGAAATATATTGAAACCTCTCATTCCCACATACCCCTCTGCAATCTTTTTCCATTCGCGGGGAACGCCATGGTCAAGGACGAAATATATAGAAGACCTAGCGAATACATACCCTCTACGATATATTTTCCATTCACTTGGTGAAGCCATCCAGATGAAAATATATATAGAAGACCCTGAAGGCAGATCCCCACATACCCTCTTCGATATTTTTCCATTCGCGGAAAAGCCGGGCAAGGACAGGAAATATATGGAAGACCTAGCCAGTCCCATAGCCCTCTACGATATTTTCCAGTCATGGGTGAAGCAATAAAACGGGACGAAATATATTGAGAAGACCTAGCCAGTCCCCACATCACAGCTCTACGATATTTTTCCGGTATAGCAGGGGAAAGCCACGAGCAGGACGATATCGTGAAGCCCTAGGCAGTCCCCATACACCTCTGAAGTATTTTTTTTCCAGGCCCATTCGCGGGAAAAGCCACGAACAGGACGAAATATGTGAGAAGACCTAGCCAATCCCCACATACACCTCTACGATATTTTTCATTCGCGGGGAAAGCCACGAACGGGACGAAATATGTGAGAAGACCTAGCCAGTCCCCATACACCTCTATGATATTTTTCCATTCATGACCACGAACAGGACAGAAATATATTGAAGACCGCCAGTCCCACATACACCTCTACGATATTTTTTCCATTCTTGGGAAAAGCCACGAACGGGACAGAAATATGTGAGAAGCCCTGGCCAGTCCCACATACACCTCTATGATATTTTTTCCATTCATGAAAGCCATAGACAGGATGAAATATATTGAAGACCTATTGATCCCCACATACAGCTCTACGATATTTTCCATTCGCGGAAAGCCACAGGCAGGACGAAATATATTGAAGCCTAGGCAGTCCCACATACACCTCTATGATATTTTTTCCATTCGCGGGGAAAGCCACGAACGGGACGAAATATATTGAGAAGACCTAGCCAGTCCCCACATACACCTCTACGATATTTTTTCCATTCGCGGGGAAAGCCACGAACGGGACGAAATATATTGAGAAGCCCTAGCCAGTCCCCATACCTCCATGATATTTTTTCCATTCGCGGGAAAGCCATGAACGGGACGAAATATATTGAGAAGACCTAGCCAGTCCCCACATACAGCTCTATGATATTTTTTTCATTCGCGGGAAAGAAGCCACGAACGGGACAATATATTGAAGCCCTAGGCAGTCCCCATACACACCTCTATGATATTTTTTTTTTCCATTCATGGAAAGCCGGGCAGGTTGAAATATATTGAAGACCTAGCCGGTCACACATACGCATACTGCGATATTTTTTCCATTCATGAGGCACGGAGCAGGACGAAATATATTGAGAAGACCTGGCAGTCACATGCACCACGATATTTTTTTTTTTCCATTCATGGGAAAGCCACGGAGCAGGACGAAATATATTGAAGACCCTGGCCCCGTTAAAATTCCTCGTGGCTTCACCAGCGAATGGGAAATATATCGTAGAGGTATTGAGGTTTGCTAAACTTCTCAATATATTTCGTCCCATTCTTTCCCCGCGAATGAAAAAATATCGTAGTAATAGTTCGTCTTCTCAACCATTCGTCCCCGTTAAATATTTCCCCGAATAATCATGAAAACTTCTCTTCTCAATACTATTTCATCCCATTCATATTACCGCGACACAAAATATATCGTAAGAAAGTATGTGGAACTGCCTAAGCTTCTCAGCCATATTTAGTCCCCGTTATAACTTTCCCCACTGGCTCGAAAAAATAAACCAAGGCAACGTAATGAGATTTCTTTAGTCTCTCAATACCTATTTTATTCAGATGGGTAAATGACTTTCACGAATATCATGAAGATTGACGTATTGATGAGAACTTCTCGTATATTTCAAATTCCGCGGCTCAGAAAAACCAACTCGTGAAGGTAAACGTATTGAGGACATTTAGATATTTCTCGTATGTTTTTAGACGTTCGATGACTTTCCCGCAGGAATGACTTGTCATGAAGGCTGTATTTGAGGACTGTGGGCTCTTCTCGTATATTTCAGAATAAGATTCGTAACACGCGAGAATGAAAGAAAAAAACAATAAGCGGAAGGCTCTGAGGCTGGCTAGATCTTCTTTCGCTTATGTTTCAAATTCACGTTGATGACTTTTTCACCGCGAATGAAAATGTCGCCAGAGGTATGTGAGGACAACTTTGAATATTTCTCAGCCATAACTGTTCGTTCGTGAAAAAAATATAAACAGAATTGTACAATGATGACACTAGGCTTCTCCGGCTGCTCGGCCTGGTCCGTTGTTTCAGATAAACCATCAGCAGAGGTAATGTGAGGAACTGCTTCAGATATTCTCGGCCTTCATTTCGTCGGTTGACTTTCCCCGCGAATGAAAAATATCATGAAGTGTTTAATGTGAGACTGTTATTTCGACTCTTCTCGTATATTTCAGATGCGTTCGTCCCCGCAGTGAAAAATGTCATGAAGGCAATGAGGAGACTAACTTTGGTACTATCATCAGCTAGACCGGTTAAATAAACTTTCGCGGTGGAAAAATATCAGGTATGTGAGGACATTCCAGGCTCTTCTCCCGTATTTCAAGATACGTTCTACACGAATGAAAATATCGTGGGGGGGGTATGTGAGCTGCCTGAGACTTCTCGGCTCAATTTGATTAAGTTAAGTAACTTTCGCGAATGGAAAATATCGTGAGGGTGTATATGAGGGACTGGCTGAATCAACCATTTCATTACGTTCGTGACTTTCCACGATAAGAAAAATATCATGAAGGTAAAGCTGTGTGGACTGCCGAGACTTCTCAGTATGTTTCCGTCGTTAAATATTTCACAGTGGAAAATATCGTGAGAGGTAATGTGAGGACTTTGGCTGGAACTCTTTCTCCAATATATTTCAGGTACGTTCGTGACTTTCACGCGAATGAAAAAACCAATGTTGAGGTATGTGAGGACTTGCTGGGGCTGCAGTTATATTTCGTCCCGTTTAGGCATCCATTTCCCGCGAATGGAAAAATATCGTAAGAGGCCAATAATGAGGGGCTAACTCTTCTCAGCTAAACCGTTCATCAACTCCCACGAACGGAAAAATATCGTAGAAGATATATGTGAGGGACACAACTCTCTATATATTTCGTAACTTAGTAGCTTTCCCCGCGAATGAAATAAAATATCGGGAAAGTGGACTGTTTAGATATTCTCAATATATTTCGTCCCGTTCGTGGCTTTCCCCGCAATGGAAAAAAATGTCATGAAAGTATGTGCGTTAACTAGTCTTCTCTTTAACCTAGTCCCGTTTGGCATTTCCCGCGAATGGAAAAATGTCGTAAGTATATGTGCCGGACACAACTGGGCATCTTCTCAGCCTATTTCGTCCCGTTCGACAGCTTTCCCATGACAAATATAATAATAAATATGGGGAGAAAATGTATGAGAGATATATAAATATGGGAGAAATGATGCAGAAAATATGGGGGGGGGGGTATGCTTGAGGGACTGGCTGGGCTATACTATATTTCGGAGTCGCAATTTCATAAACTTTTACGAATGGAAAAAAAGGAAGTAATGAAATGAAGTATGTTGGTTTAACTGGAGCTCTTCAGCTGCTATTTCGTCCCGTTCGCCCTTTTCCGCGAATGGAAAAAATATCGTGAAGTGTATGTGAGGACTGTGAGTCTTCTCAATATTTCGTCGTTCGCCTTTTCCCCGCGAATGGAAAAAATGTCGTGAAATATTATGTGAGGTTTTGGCTGGAGTCTTCTCAGCCTATTTCGTCGTTCTAAAGTAACTTTTCACCGAATGAAAAAACTGTCGTGAAATGTGCGGACTTCAACTGAGCGCTCTCAGCTATATTTCGTCCCGTTCATGCTTTCTACGAATGGAGAAAAAACCAATAAACAGAGAAGCTGTGTGAGAACACAAGGCACTTCTTCAATATACCTTTGGTCCCCGGTCATTTCTTTCCCGCGAATGGAAAAAAACTTATCGTGAAATTCTTAATATTGAGGACACAGCCATTCTCAACTGCTATTTCGTCGTTCAAATATTTCCGCGAATGGAAAAAAAATATCATAAATGTATGTAGGGACTGCCTAGACTGCTCAATATATTTCGTCCGTTAGTGGCTTTCCCCGCGAATGGAAAAAAAATATCGTAAGAGTTGTATGTGGGGACTGGCTAGGTCTTCTCAATATATTTCATTCCGTTCGTGGCTTTTTCCCGCGAACGGAAAAATATCGTAAATTGTATGTAAGGACTGGCTAGCTCTTCTCAATATATTTCGTCCCATTCGTTGCTTTCCGCGAATGGAAAAAATATCATAGAGGGGTATGTGTGCGGACTGGCTAGGTCTTCTCAATATATTTCGTCCCGTTCGTGGCTTTCCCCGCGAATGGAAAAAATATCATAGAGGGGTATGTGCGGACTGGCTAGGTCTTCACTAATATATTTCATTACGTTCGTAGCTTTCCCGCGAATGGAAAAAATAAACAAGTGTATGTGCGGACTGGCTAGGTCTTCTCAATATATTTCGTCCCGTTCGTGGCTTTCCCCGCGGTAAATATAATAATAAATATAGAGAAAATATATAGAGAGAGAGATATATAAATATATAGGGAGAAAATATGATAAAAAATATAGAGGGGTATGTAGGGACTGGCTAGGCCTTCTCTATATATTTCATCCTGTTCATGGCTTTCCCCGCGAATGGAAAAAATATCGTAGAGGGGTATGTGAGGACTGGCTAGGTCTTCTCAATATATTTCGTCCCGTTCACCAAGCTTTTTCCCGCGAATGGAAAAAATATCGTAGAGAGTGGTATGTAGGGACTGGCTAGGTCTTCTCAATATATTTCGTCCCGTTCATAGCTTTCCCCGCGAATGGAAAAAATATCAGAGTGGTATGTTGGGACTGGCTAGGTCTTCTCAATATATTTCGTCCCGTTCATGGCTTTCCCCGCGAATGGAAAAATATCGTAGAGTGGTATGTGCGGACTGTCTAGGTCTTCTCAATATATTTCGTCCCAACGATAGCTTTCCCAGGGACTGGAAAAAATATCATAGAGGGTATGTGCGGACTGGCTAGGTCTTCTCAATATATTTCGTCCCGTTCGTGGCTTTCCCCGCGAATGGAAAAAATATCGTAGAGAGTGGTATGTAGGGACTGGCCAGGTCTTCTCAATATATTTCGTCCCAACGATAGCTTTCCCCGGGACTGGAAAAAAAATATCATAGGAGTATGTGCGGGCTAGCTGGAAGTCTTCTCAATATATTTCGTCGTTCATTGGCTTTTCCGCGAATGAAATATCAAATAGAGTGGTATGTAAGGGACTGGCTAGGGCTTCTCAGCTATATTTCGTCCCGTTCATAGCTTTCCCACCCAGATGGAAAATATATCGTAGAGGGTATGTGGGGACTGCCTAGGGCTTCTCAATATATTTCGTCCCGTTCGTGGCTTTCCCGCGAATGGAAAAATATCGTAAGGGAATTGTATGTGAGGACTGGCTAGGTCTTCTCAATATATTTCGTCCCGTTCATGGCTTTCCCCGCGAATGGAAAATATATCGTAGAGGGGTATGTGTGAGGCTGCCTAGGAGGCTACTCAATATATTTGAGATTACGTTCATGGCTTTTCCCCGCGAATGGAAAAAATATCGTAGAGGTGTATATGGGGACTGGCTGGGTCTTCTCAATGGCTGCTTCCCGTTCGTGGCTTTCCCCGCGAATGGAAAAAAATATATCATAAGTGTATGTAAGGGACTGCCTAGGGCTTCTCAATATATTTCGTCCGTTCGTGGCTTTCCCCACTTGAATGGAAAAATATCGTAAGTGTATGTGTGAGGACTGGCTGAGTCTTCTCAATATATTTCGTCCCGTTCGTGGCTTTCCCTCTTGAATGGAAAAAAATATCATGAAGGTGTATGTAGGGACTGCCTAGGGCTTCACGAATATATTTCGTCCCGTTGTGGCTTTCCCCGCAGAATGGAAAAATATCGTAGAGGTGTATGTGGGGACTGGCTAGGTCTTCTCAATATATTTCGTCCCGTTCGTGGCTTTCCACCAGGAACGGAAAAATATCGTAAAGGTATCATTCGTAACTCGTGGCTTTCCCATGAATGGAAAAAATATCAGAGGGTATGTACCGGACTGGCTGATCTTCTCAATATATTTCGTCCGTTCGTAAACTCCCGCAGATGGGAAAAAATATCATAGAGGGGTATGTACGGACTAAATGGAATCTTCTCAATATATTTCGTCCGTTCGTAGCTTCCCGCGAATGGAAAAAATATCGTAGAGGTGTATGTGCGACTGGCTAGGTCTTCTCAATATATTTCGTCCCGTTCGTGGCTTTCCCCGCGGTAAATATAATAATAAATATAGAGAAAATATATATAGAGAGATATATAAATATATAGAGAGAAAATATAATAGAAAATATAGAGGGGTATGTCGGGAATGGCTAGGTCTTCTCAATATATTTCGTCCCGTTCATGGCTTTCCCCGCAGATGGAAAAATATCGTAGAGGGTATGTGTGAGGGACTGGCTGGAATGCTCAATATATTTCGTCCCGTTCATAGCTTTTCCGCGAATGGAAAAAAAATATCGTAGAGTGGTATGTAGGGACTGGCTAGGTCTTCTCAATATATTTCATTTACGTTCATGGCTTTTTTTCCCCGCAGATGGAAAAGAAATATCGTAGAGGGGTATGTGGGGACTGGCTAGGTCTTCTCAATATATTTCGTCCCGTTCATGGCTTTCCCCGCGAATGGAAAATATCAATAAGAGTGGTAATGTGCGGACTGGCTGGAGCCTTCTCAATATATTTCGTCCCGTTCATGGCTTTCCCCGCGAATGGAAAATATCGTAGAGGGTATGTGGGGACTGCCTAGGGCTACTCAATATATTTGAGATTCGATCATTTCTTTCCCGCAGATGGAAAAAAATATCGTAGAAGAGGGTGTATGTAAGGGACTAGCTGGAGTCTTCTCAATATGTTCGTCCCGTTCGTGGCTTTCCCCGCGAATGGAAAAAATATCGTAGAGGTGTATGTGGGGACTGCCTAGGGCTTCGAGATTATATTTCGTCCGTTCGTGGCTTTCCCGCGAATGGAAAAATATCATAGAGGTGTATGTGGGGACTGGCTAGGTCTTCTCAATATATTTCGTCCGTTCGTGACTCCCCGCGAACGGAAAAATATCGTAGAGGTGTATGTGGGGACTGGCTAGGTCTTCTCTATATATTTCGTAACTTTCGTGGCTTTCCCCGCGAATGGAAAATATCCAAGAGGGTATGTGCGGACTGGCTGGAGTCTTCTCAATATGTCTTCGTCCCGTTCGTGGCTTTCCCCGCGAATGGAAAAAATATCATAGAGGGGTATGTGCGGACTGGCTAGGTCTTCTCAATATATTTCGTCCCGTTCGTGGCTTTCCGCGAATGGAAATATCGTAAATTGTATGTGCGGACTGGCTAGGTCTTCTCAATATAGCTAGACCCGTTCGGTAACTTTCCCCGCGGTAAATATAATAATAAATATAGAGAGAAAATATATATAGAGAGATATATAAATATATGAGGAGAGAAAATATGATGAAAATATAGAGGTATGTAAGGGACTGGCTAGGCCTTCTCTATATATTTCGTCCTGTTCATGGCTTTCCCCGCGAATGGAAAAAATATCGTAGAGGGGTATGTGAGGACTGGCTAGGTCTTCTCAATATATTTCGTCCCGTTCATAGCTTTTCCGCGAATGGAAAAATATCGTAAGTGGTATGTAGGGACACAGCTGGAGTCTTCTCAATATATTTCGTCCGTTCACTAGCTTTCCCCGCGAATGGAAAAATATCGTAGAGTGGTATGCCCAGGGACTGGCTAGGTCTTCTCAATATATTTCGTCCGTTCATGGCTTTTCCCGCGAATGGAAAAATATCGTAAGTGGTATGTGCGGACTGGCTAAGGCCTTCTCAATATATTTCGTCCGTTCATAAACTTTCCACTTGAATGGAAAAAATATCGTAGGGGTATGTGGGGGGTTTCTTACAGGGCTTCCTCTATATTTGGTCCCCGATCATTTCTTTCCCCGCGAATGGAAAAAAATATCGTAGAGGTGTATGTGGGGACTGGCTAGGTCTTCTCAATATATTTCGTCCCGTTCGTGGCTTTCCCCGCGAATGGAAAAAATATCATAGAGGTGTATGTGGGGACTGCCTAGGGCTTCTCAATATATTTCGTCCCGTTCGTGGCTTTCCCGCGAATGGAAAAATATCGTAGAGTTGTATGTAGACTGGCTGGGTCTTCTCAATATATTTCGTCCCGTTCGTG
>BGPR01040281.1:0-11583 GCA_013235015.1 Araneus ventricosus | reverse complement strand
GATGGAGAGTGGCTGACGTCACAGCGCGGCAGATTAGCCAATAAGCCTAACAGGCGATAGAAATGGGCCGGTAATCACCTGGGGTAGCGGAGTCATGCCCGGTGGGTGATGTCATAGGGTCGGCCAAGTCAGCCATGGAAATGAGTTTAGTCACTCGCGCTGATGGCACCGAATTTCCCTAAGTGTTAGGGAATTCGGGATAAAATCGATTGGCCCGGGAAATGGGATGCCTACAGGCAGGTGATGGAATTTTTAGACTTGCGCTCAAAATTTTCAACTATCATTCGTAACTATGAAATCTGAGGACCATTGGAGTCAGTTCACTGGTCACGTGATACACGTCAAATCCGCAGCTACGATTAAATATTTCAATACGGAGGGCATCATGCAAGAGGAGAAAGGACATGCCGTTGTATCACAACGTGTTATTAGATGTTTACTACAGTTGTAGTTATGTCTGTCATATGTTGCCATGTCTAGGGTCCTAGAAGGCAGGTGATGGAATTTTTAGACTTGCGCTCAAAATTTTCACCTACCATTCATAACTATGAAATCTGAGGACCATTGGCGCCAGTTCACTGGTCACGTGATACACGTCAAACCCGCCGCTCCGATTAAATTTTGGAATCCAGTAGGCATCATGGAAAAGCAAAAAGGACATGGCGTCACATCACAATGTACAGCTGGATGTTTCAAGACAATCTCAGTCACGTTTTTCATGTGTCTGTGACGTCATTAGTTGCTGAATAAGCTAACAAACTAACATAAGATAAATGGATCGTTTCATTGAATCACTTCTGGTTCAGTGGCGGTCGCTCTGACAGGTATCTTGCTCTTAAATTTAAGAAATACTTGAAAGAATTAATTTATGATTTTGGAATGTGAGTGTATAATACGTGAAATATTTACAGGGACTTCATAATCATTTTAACCATGTCATTATATAAATATCTAGAGTTTCAACAGGATAAATAAGTACAGAAATAACCGTGGGTACCTGACAAATAAATTCAGTCTGATTCAATAAGACTTTAGATAACTTAAATTTCTTTCTGTATTTCTTTGTGGTTGGCTGCTTCATCGACTACACAATAATGATTGTGTATCAGCAGCATGATTTCCTTTCAAAGAAAACACCCAATCCTGGAATTAGTTCTGTTATTAGTAGACCAGAGTTCTCTACAATTTTGAAATTTTAATCACAGTTCTCGAATTAGAAATTACATTTCACCTTTCTTACAGTCCACTGGAAAACGTAAACAAAGCACGGCTTCGTCTTTTTAATTATTTTATTCGGCAGGGTACTAAAAATATGAAAATAAAAATGGATAAATCCATGATGGTACTAAGATCCAATTAATTTAAAAATTAACCAAAAAATTCATATTTTGAGAATTTATTTTTCACAAAAAATAACATAATGTATTTTTCTTTGAAAAAATTATTTGATGTTTCTTCTCGCCTCTCTTCAGGGAGGCCGCGGGACCGTAGGGCTCCAGGCTCGAAACCCGATTCCACTGAAGATCCGTCGTGTATTGGGCCTGTTGCACTCTAAATCACACGAAGGGGTCCAAACGTCCTTCCAATGGTGTGGCGCGGAAGTTTGGAGAGGGTGGTGCCCGGCCAGGTGTTGTCCTCGTCATCAGACTGAGGTTCAAAATTACGAAGTCCGTCCCAAAAATAACCCTCGTGTTGCTTCAAAACAGGACTTTAATATAACTAAACGGCTCTATTCAGATATAAAGTGTTATGATTAAAACAAAACAAAAAAGCACCTATGACAATGCAATTTTTAAAAAATTGAAATTGAACAAAGATGAAGAAGTTACAAGAATCCACCAAATGAACTTTTTCAAGGTGTCACTCATCTGCGGGGATTCTAAAATATAACAACAGGAATACTTTTGTGTATGGGATTCCGACAAAAATCAAGAAAATTCACCAAAGAGAATTTTACTGGAAACCCATGTGACCCGAAGTATTCCAGATTTGAAAAAAAAATATCTAAAAATACTGAACAAATATGTTTTTATTGCCAAAAAACAGAAGTAAGAAAAAATGAGTGACACCTTGAAAAAGTTCATCTGGTGGACTCTTTTAACCTCTTCATCCTTGTTCAATTTTAATTTTTTTAAAAATTCATGTGTTAGGTGATTTTTTGCATTTTCATTGTTTTCATGGTTGCTTGTAGCATTTTAACGCGCTCCAGATGCTTTGTTTTTGTATCCTTTTTTAAAAATTTTGTTCTTATTGATTTGTGCTTTTACGTTAAAGGTTATATTCTTTTGTTTTTTATTTGTTTATTATGTGTTATAATTAAGTAAATGACACCAGTTGCGTATTGACCTTTTCGTCAAATCGGATTGAAAATTGAAATTAAGGCAGACATACATCTTTGAGACACCTGGAGTTGAAACCCTCTTACCTGCTAGCCACTGCCTAAAAATGAGATCTTAGGATATTTAAATCCTGTCAGAATTTCGAGTTGTGTCTCTTAATGATTCATTCAGGTCTCTAAGCGACATTAAAAATGAGATCTCAGAATATTTAAATCCTGTCAGAATTTCGAGTTGTGTTTCATAGTGATTCATTCAGGTCTCTAAGCGACATTAAAAATGAGATCTTGAATATTTAAATCCTGACAGAATTTCGAGTTGTGTCTCTTACTGATTCATTCAGGTCTCTAAGCGAGATAGCTCAAACAGATTTCACTGTCTTCCAGGTATTCTAGCAAGCAGCAAGAATTTTTTTTCAGCTTGCATTGAATCATATTTGAGGAAATACCGAATGTCTTCTATATCGGTGAGCATTCTTATATCTTTAATCATGACTCATTCAGGTTATTCTAATAAAAACAACCACAACACATATTTCAAAAATTATGACTGATTGCGTGAACACAGACGCTTTCTTTTTCTTTTTTTTCTTCATCTGCAACTGGTTGCATTGCATTTGCATCATTTTTGTTAGTAATGTTCTCTATTGCCCATTTCAAATGTGTTCTCTACCTTTCCGTAAGAATAGATTCGTGAATAATAAAACAAGCGACAAGGAAAGTTGAAAATAAAAGAAATTCTCTTTTTCGATTTAGTTTCTACGAAATTTCCATTTTTTTTTTTTTTCATTGGAAAATTTTTTATTGCGTGTAACATCCTTCTTCGCGCAACGATTACAGCTTTGTTCAAGCCATAACTTTTATTGAGGTAATCAACGCGATCATACAATAAATATATTCAATTATTCTGTTCGAATTCTTATCATAATTTGAACTTTCGACTGTAAGCTTTATAATATCTTTTCAAAGGTTTATTTAATTCACCACAAAGTGAGCCAGTTATTTACGTGGATAAGGAATAAATATTATTACTATAAAATGTTTTTATTAAAAAATATTTGCAAATTTAAATTGATAGCGTTATTAGAACGTCGGATGCGATAATTTTAATCTGGACTGAAAATTACCATAAAAGAGACTATTTTTCAAAATTTAGTAAATTTCGTTAGACGTACAAAACAAACTCCATTAGAACGGAAATCGATTGCTCTTTTCGATGGTGTATCTATTTGTTTCGTACGCAAAATCATGTGATTGAGAAATTAGTGCGAAAAATCACCCAAAACAACACAAAGCATTAAATAAATTTTCTAGATTAAATTTTTAAATTACGGCTTCGAGGTGCATTGAGTAAACATTACGACTACCTGTGTGCCAAATGTCATGGCTGTAAGTGCGATAGATTCGTCTGGACATCGCGCGCACACACACAAACATTGCCTTTTATAAGTATCATAAAAATAATGATTTTTTTTTCTGTTTTCATGAATACGAGGTCCGTCCTAAAAAATCCCTCATGTTGCTTTTAAACGGGGCGTTAATAAAACTAAACTAAATCAAACTTACAGTCATAAATATAAAAATCATGCGCAATGGTATTAAAGAGGTATTCGGAATAGCTTTATTCAAAGAATCGTCTATCGCCAGTCAGACTAGTCTGAATATAAGTAACTATTCAGACAAGTCTGATTCTGCAAAAAAGGAAGACTATATAAAAGAAGAAGTTAATAAAGTAAGGAAAGAAGAAAAAAAAATATTGAAATATGAGAAGAAAGAAAACGAAAAAACCGAATAGAGAGTCTTCCTTAAAGTTCCGAGTTTAATTCATTAAAATGAAAGCCTTAAAAACTCTGACGAAATCCATTATTTATTTTCAATAATAATGATTCTTTTTCTGTTTTCTTGAATAGAGGTTCGATCAATAGAATAAAAAGCAAGTTTGAATTTATTACAATAACTTCAATACTAATTACTACAGAGTTTAGCTTTTCGATGACTAAAAACCTTGTTTAATTGCTTTTGTTTTTCATACAAAATAAAAAGTGAAGTTATTATTTTTTATAGAAAGGCACTTAAAAGAAAAAACAAAGCTAAAAGTGAAATACGTGACTTAAAAGTATGTTTAACCGTTTCCTAAAAGCTCTTGAAAGCATTCCTCTAAAGTCTTCTTGTTCTTTTTATTAATAGATAAATACTTGATACGAAGCATTTTAGAGATAAATTATGTATTAAATGCACTTACTTCAGTTTTTTTACTCTTTAGTTCACGATTCATTTTTTTTTTATTTTGCAACACTGTTGTGCCTTGAGGTTGTTTGTTTATAGAAAATGCAATTTTCAACGCAAAAAATATTCTGTGTTATTTTTAAGTGGCTCAGCGAGACCAATTTGTTGCTTTAACGTAACATGAATGCTTCTAAGCCACTAAAGAAAATGCCAGCTTTTGCTACTCGGTATTTTAATTTCCTACAAACATCGATTTATTGAATAAAAAGAATTTTTTTCGCATTATTCATTACAGTTCTCTTTGCTAACTGTTTAGAAAGTAGAAAAGTAAATGCAGTAAAACTTAAATTATCCAAATTAAATAGGGACTCAGCCGATTCGGATATTGAGATTACTGTATAAAGCTAAAAAAAACTAAACAAAAAAGACGTCAGACATAAAAAAATTTAACTTCGTGAAATTAGCAATCAAAAGCTATAGAAAACTGTAATTTATGTAAGATTTACATGAAAAAGAAACCGCAAATGAAATAATGTTCATTGCACACATACTTATGAATTAAAGTTAGTACATCTGAACAATATAATATGTAGCTACCCTATTTTAGTTGATAAAAATAACCTCCCTCGGTTGGGAAAGGATGATATGGAAGGCAACTTCTGTTGCAATCACAGTTTAGGACTTTCTCATTGGTTTTCAGGGCCAGATTTCCCTTCGCCATGGCCTAGAGGGCAGCCGTCCGGGGAGCACATAATATATAGAAGAAGTATCCAAATATTTACACATTTTTCGGCACTATTTTAGAAAGGCTATATAAAGTGTTTTTTTAATAATTTCTGTGCATTTGTTACCTTAAATACAGGGTTCCCACTTATATTCGTTACACCCCCCTTAACTTCTAAACAGTGACAGCTTAGGCCATAAAGTTGGTGTCTAGGTATAGTAAAAAGGCTCCCCGCTACTCGAAGAGACAACTTACAACGCCATCTATCGGCAAATTTTGGAATTAGCGGTCCTATCTCGTAAACGGTGAAAGATACGAGAAAAAAGTCAATTAGAAAGCTGTAGATCACTCTAGATTTAGTACGAAAAGATACCTTGCGTACATTGATACTCAAAACAGAATGCGAAAAGTAAACATTTGTTTGGTCACGATTTCGAAAATTATGTCCTAAAGAGTGGAAGAAAGAAACGCGTCCACGATGAGACACGTCCCCGTCTTCTGTATCATTTATTTATATTGCCCAAAATGCTCTCCATTAGCCATTATACACATTTGCACTTTGAACTGGATTTCTCGCTTCGCTCGCGTTTCACGACGCCATATTGTTTAGAATCACAATCAAGCAAATATTCATTTTTTACATTCTGCTTTGAGTATCAATGCGCGCAAGGTATCTTTTCGCACTAAATCGAGAATGCTGTACAGCTTTCTAATTGACTTTTTTCTCGTATCTTTCACCGTTTACGAGACAGTACAGCTAATTCCAAAATTTGCCGATAGATGGCGTTGTAAGTTGTCTCATCGAGTAGCGCATAGCCTTTTTACTATACCTAGACACCAACTTTATGGCCTAAGATGTCACCGTTTAGAAGTTAAGGAGGGTGTAACGGATATAAGTGGGAACTCTGTATACAGAATGATGCATTTTTTTTTGTCTTCTGTGTACCTTTCGTCTCTTGCCCTTGTACTTTGCATTGAAATAAATTCAATAAGATCTGTCGACTTTAATAACCCTTCAAGTATTCATGGACAAAAGCGGGAACTAAGAAGTTCTAGTAGGTATTTCGGACGATTTCAAGAAATTCAATGGAATATTTTTGTGGGTGTTATGCTATTTTATTTCATCAGTAATTTAAGTTTGAATAAAAAATGTAATGTGACTCAAATATTATAAAGATTATATTAAATACTTATTTGTTCTAAAAATAAACTATTGTACATTAAATTGAATACTATATAGTAACTTTTTTGAGAGTGGGAGAAGAACATGCTTTCGCCTAGGACAGGGGTTCCCAACCATTTTTCCCTCGCGTACTCCTTAATAAGTATTTTTAATTTCGCGTACCCCCTACTGTCATATTCTCCCTACGACCATCCGTCTGTACAAAGAAGTTTTTATCAATAATGTAAAGTGTCTAGGTGAGCTTAAGAGTCAAGTGACTGGGAATTTATAACATTTGCAGGATTTAATTTTTGATTTTACATTTTATTCCACTTTTACAATAGCATTAGTTCACCTTCAAAACAGATGAAATCAGTATTGTAATAATTTTGCATTAACTTACAAGAATAGCCAAAAATTGCACTTTCTTTTGCTTTCTTTTTTTATTTTAAGGGTAGGTTTAGGACTTGCACAACCTTCACCTTTAGTTTTTACACGAACTTGGGAAACAAAATTATGTAACATTTTTAATCCCTTATGTTTTCTTGTGTCCACCATTACCGACTTTGAGTTCGCGTACGTCCAACTGGTCTTTCGCGTACCCCCAACTGGTCCTTCGCGTACCCCAACTGGTCTTTCGCGTACCCCCACTGGTCCTTCCCAAGGTTACGCGCACCGCAGGTTGGAACCTCTGGCCTAGGGCATAGAAATGCGTTAATCCGGTCCAGCTGGTTGTCCCTGTGTGAATATTTTTTTGAAAACTGATATGCATGTTTATGTAACTTTATAAAGTCTATTGCTGTCTAGTTACAAGCTCTAATCAAATTTTTTTGTTTTAACATAGTTAAATTTGTAATTAAACACATTTTTGGTTCAAATTTAGAATAAAATTAATATAGTAAATTTTTAGACGCCTTTGGCTCATTGGTGCCCCAGGGCTGCAGCCAAGATCACCCATTGGATAAGACAGATCCGTACAGAGGAATCAATTCAGAAAAATTGTTTGATTATCCAACCTGGATAAAAATAAAGGGAACATTTCTCCCTAATAAATGCCTCGAAAGGGAAAATCGAGGGAACGAGGGAATAGAGCGTGGACCATTCGGCGGAATGCGAGGGTATCCATCAGTATGCGGATTAGAGGGGTACTGCGTGTCGGAGCATAAAAGTGACCAATATGGGCATCCGTCAAGAGGTGCGTCACCCGTCTGCAGACGATTTCCGGGCTACCCCAGAGGTTCCATTCGGGTACACCCCCCTCATGGTTGGATGCAACCTGAGACATCATCAGGACGATGAGCACGGAAGTTGAGCTAAGCACGCTCGTGCACTGCAGAAAGTGGGGATCGCTTTTTTAATGATTAGCCGCCAGGCCTTGCCTTTATTGGGGATTTGAGGTTTTTGAATTTTTAAAGCCTGCGAGATTGTATTGAAGCCCCGCACTGTAAGGGTCTCTCAGTGTGTGCATGTTCTACTCAGAATGTAGATGGTAATTCGAAGTAAATAAAGGCCGTTGTAGCAATAAATCGCGCTCTTGACTATATCTACTTGAGGCGGAATATCCATTCGAAATATTTTTCGATGGATTCTTTAGAAATAAGACATTTAATTCTGCATTAATCAGTGTAAGTAATAAAAAATTATGCGCCGCAAAATGTCTAATTTTATGTGCATGTTTTTGTTTTTTTTAAGTACATGTTTGATGTATTGTCGTCGTTAAGAAAGAAGTCACTAAGTCCACAGAAACCTTTTGACGGACAACTGCAGTCAATTAGAATTTGCAGTTAATTTTTTCGTGAAAGAAACTTGTTTTTTAAACATCAGTAAACCAGGTATTGGGGCTAGAAATCTGTAAAATAAATTTTACTATTTATCATAACGACTCAAAATTCATTAAATTTAAACTGATCACATCTCGAAACTATAGTTTTGAACTTCGTGACTTTTGCCTGAAGGACGACGATATACAACTCATTATCATGCAGATATCAAAATGTTAGGACTATACAAGGTGATTCTAATACTATGGGGCAATTTTTAAGGATAGGTGAGCCATACAGAAGTTAATTTTTAAAACAGAACATAAGGTACCAAACGTTATATATAAAGGGGCCGGCACAAGGGGCCGTTTGCTAAGCTGCTTGAAATTAAGCTTGCTTTGAATTAAGTAAAAGTAAAGGATACATCATATAAAGTTTACAGCACGGGTGAGTCTAAAATCCTAGGGCAAACTTTGAGTGTTAGCACTTCTTATGATAAAATTTTTTTGTATAAGAATGTATGGGCGGAAAATTGCGTTGGGGAACAAACACAAAATAATAAGACATGAAAGGTCAGAATTGCTGCGAAAAGCATTTTGCGACGACGATGTTTTGAATAAATAATGTTTTTCTTCCTTTATATTATTACTACACTATACATGTTTAATTTATGCGTCATATAGCCAGTACTGGTTTTTCGCACAGGCGATAAAGGTGTTCGCCTCGTGCTTCACGACCCTGGGGGTCCACAAAATCTCATTGGCGTACATCACATTTCGCCATTTACGCCAATTGGCATAAATTTACGCCATTGGGCATTGTGAGGGGCATCAAAACAATTTTAATCCTCTGAACGCCCAATTATTTTGAACTTTTAGCTAGAACAGGTTAGAAAACTTAGCTTTTAATGGAAATGAATCGATCTTTTTTGTATTTAATTATATCTTTGAAATCTTAAGAACACTTTATCAATGGTTGTTTAAGAAAATATACATACAAATACGAGCTATCTGCTTTTGAATTGAACATGAAAAACGGAAAAAGACGTTCGTGCCACTCGGAGGGTTAAACCTGTGACCTCATACTATCAAAATCCGCCACTGCACAGTGGCGAATCCAGGGGAGGGGCTATCGGGCTGCAGCCCCCCAGAGCTAAACCAAAATTCTTGATTTAATTTAAAATCACTACAACTGTTTGATCTTAATTTTCATTGTAAAAGAATAGTAATAAAAGCGTGACAACAGTGCTTTCTGACTTGACAGGCTCGAAAATTTTCCTACTTTTCTAGTCATTCCACTTGCACTCGTAGCGTTGGCGCGGTCAAAAACATTTTTTTGGCTAGCTATTTCATTGAATTTTTTATTAAATTGTCGAAAGTATTGTAGTGTTCTTTATTATTCTCATTGTCAGGAGAGGAAATCCTGTAAAGTTAAAGTGTTTTGGTTTATATAAGTCATGAAGTTTGACATTCGTCACTACGATACAAAATCCTTATGACCTCAGCCCTCCCAGACCCGAATCCTGGATTCGCCACTGCCACTGCATATAGCAAACAGGTGAATGATGCATGCTTACTTCCCTGCGCAGTGAATATTAGAAATTAACGAAAAGCACTTTCAGAATACGCAAAAAAATTAGAACAATTAGAGAATACAACTTTCTAAATCAATCTATTGCTCGGAACGTCGACAAACTGTGCTGAAAAAGAAACCCCGCAAGTCACCAAAGAGTTATTCTTAATTGAGCCTAATGCCCACTGTCTGGAACTTGAATGGTGTCTGCCTCGCGTCCCCTTTCCATTCGGCCAGCTGGCCAGTGTCTGACTCTCCTAATGAGATGACTTTTACGTCGGAGGGAGGCGAATCTTGATTAGCCAAAGGGTTGAGCCTCGTCTCGTTCAGAGTGACAGATTCTGGCTGACAGAAGTGACACGGAAATTATCAGAAATAAATCCATGCGTATCATGTTGCGTTCACTGAGTGGCTCGAGATACTAAGTTATGACGAAGTGTGTGGGAAATCACAGGAAACTAAGATTTATTTATTTGTGGATGTGTGGCAGATTTAATTCACTTTTTATTTTCATTCTCAGCCGTAAAATGTGCGCCTTTCTTTCAAAGCTAATTATATCGGAAATCGCTAGTAGGTCAGATTGAATGGTGCCAGTGATTTTCAAACAGTAGCTTTGTTTTTTTCCCAACCGAACATCTGTGGCCCAGAAGAAATAATTTGATTTGAAACTAAATATCATCTCACAGAAAAAGTTTTCTTGTACTAACTCCACTTTGTATGTCCCTTCATTTTTTTATCTTTATTGCTTTTCCCCTCTTTATATACTTTCTTTTGTTTAGCGTCGAAACAAATTGAATGATGTAGTATTTTTTTGCCACATACCCAAATATTTTTGAAGAAATTTCCGAACTAATGCAGTTAATTGATTGTCTTCTGAACAACATTAATTAAGATAACCAGTGTCATAGTGGATTGAAACAAGAAATGGCCGAGGAACATGAATTGGAGGAAGAAGATTTTATGAGTTCTATCCGGGTTGTGCTCTTAACCCGCATTATACGAAACTTTTAGACCTATGTGCGTTTCAGCAACGAACTGCTTGATGCGATAGGGCTCACTGGCTATTGGAGGGTTACCTGCGTTTCTTCTAAGCAAAACAAAAATGTGGACCAATTGCCCCTAAAAGTACCTCCAGGAAAGTAATCTATCCTCCCTCCCCCATTTATAGAAGCTAATTCAGACTTCTACCTCAAATGATACAGTGTTATTCCAAGGTTCCTTTAACCAACTGAAGATATCACACTTTCCCTTTATCATGAGTCTTTGATTCATAGAGTTGGATAGATAAGCGAAACTAAGAAGGAATAGAACCACCAGCATTAATTTAAGAAAAGATTTATTATTATTGCTATCATTTTGCAAATTTATAAAAATTTGAGAGGAAACTGTTTGTAGAGTTCGAAACTTTGAAAAAGAAATGTATAATATTTTTTTATAAAAGAAAAACTTACGATTAACCTATTATTTTTCAATTATTTTTTTTTGTCAAGAATTTTTCTCGTGATTGCAATTCCAAGCAGGGTTCATATAATTGAATATAAATAATGGCTACTGGAAAAAAAGAAGAATCTTCAAAGCTTTTCCTATACGTCATCCTTTTACCACTTTTACTGTTTTCCAACAAGAAAAGTTGTCGTAGGCTGTGCCATAGATTCACCAGCATATCGTGTCTCCAAGGATGCGTAAATAATTGAATATTCACTGACCAGTGAATGTATTCGCTAATCAAATATATTCCCTTATACAGTAAGTATCTGTTACTATTTAACTCCGTTACAATTCCGCCGTTCAATTAAACTCTTGA
>BGPR01040280.1:0-14012 GCA_013235015.1 Araneus ventricosus | reverse complement strand
AGTTAAATAAAGAACATAAGAGTAATCAAGTTAAATAAAGAACATAATTGTAGCCTACAAGGCGAGTTGTGAATTCGTTTTACACTCAAAATATTTCAGAATTACATACTGTAATTGGATACAAAATAGTAATAGGCGTCCATGGCTTAACCGAAAAAATAGCTATCCGAAACGGCTTCCCCTCTTTAGTTCGATTAACCGGGTTGTACTGTACATGCATGCATATCTACTAGGGGCTGATCGCCGATTCCCGCAGGCTTCCTCTATCTTCATAACTTCTTTCCCGCCATCTACTTCCCCTTGCATTGCACCGAGATTTGGCGCTCTTACAACCACTATTCTGTGTATAGGGATGATTTATTTCTCCAACCCTTTATATAGTTAGTTGTTTTTGTTGTAATCAATTCAATAGGGGTAACAAAAAGTAAGTTATGAAAATAAGATCTTGTAGCGCCGAAATCAATGTTTATGCTTTCCGCTCTGTAAAGCTGTATGGAAAATGGACTTTTAAAAATTGCAACAATAGTTTTCTGAATAATTGGTATTATTTCGTTACTTAAGAATAATTCTCAACAATTTGTTTTATTTTAAATATAAATATATGGCGCATATTATACAGTAGGATCTGCTTCTTTCGAATGAAACTATTTGAAAACAAAAAAGTTCTGATTGAGCCGATGGTAATTCTTCTGCTTTTGTAAACTATGAATTATATGAAAAATGTGGAATAAACAAGATCTTTAGATAATAGTTTTCTAGGACAATGCTACAATGGACGGCCCTTTTTGTATTGAAAAGTTTTATTTACATACTTTTAAATACCTAAAATATACAAATAAGCAATTCAAGAAGATGATTAAGTTTGATGACATTTGTAAAATAACAATTATTGTAGATAAAGCTATTATTCGATGATGGCTGATGAATTTTTCTGAGGGTCTACTTTCGGGTAGAAAAAGTTCAAATTAGAAATTGTATTCATTATAGATTAAGCTATTATTCGATGATGGTTGATGAATTTTGCTTAGGGTCTACTTTCTGGTTGAAAATATTCAAATTAGCACGGTTCGGATTATTCGAATTCATAGTAGGTTTAGATAGGTTGACTCAAAAAGATGAATAGAAATGAGATTCCAAAGGCTAAATTTTAGTTTCAAAAATTCTAAAAACAATTAAAGATTTGTGAAGTGTGGTTGCAAAGCCTGAAAGTTTTGAAGGCACAGAATGTTGCTAATTTGTTTTTCTAATGAAATCAATTCACGAGGCATCATATTCGCATGACAAAGCGTCATTCTGTCTTAAACTGCACTGTGATGTCACATCTGCAGCCTGCATGACAAAATGAATTCATTCCATAATCAAATTGGTCAGATTCATGTGACATGAAAATGAATTGAGTTTACTATACAGATATAAAGTTCTTTACTGAAAAGAAATCCATTTTTCTAATTATCAAGGTTAGGATTGCCAGGACTTTTACGCTATCTTCTTTTACAATGGTATTTTTCTAATTATCGAGGTTAGGATTGCCAGGATTTTAACGCTATCTTCTCTTACAATGGTGTCTCGTGATTTGGTTTTATAACAAAATAGCGATAGTAAAAAAAAAAGTTCTTCCGATTTCAATACATTTTTAAAAATGAGTGATACACACACGGAATTTTCACTACTCATTTTCCATTCTAATATAGCCCATTTAAGGCCTTTTTGAAGAGCCTCAAAATGTTGATGTCTTCCCTAAGTAGTATTCAAAAGAATCTTCAGAATATCACAAACAATGATTAATTGCTTGAGTTTTCTTTGAATCCAACACATCAAAACATCGACGGCCATGTAAGAAAAGATGGACGAAAGGAAAAACAAGCTGAATTTGTTAAAAACTGAACTGCGCTAGAATACCCATATGTTGCGATCATGCTTTTTCTCACGATTCATAATTAAATTTCGAAAAATAGAATTGAAAATAGGTGATAAAATGTATTCGATTTGTTGTTATTACAATGTATCCCCTACATATATATATGTAATAATCTCACTTAATTTTATTTCAAATTCTAATATTATATATTTTAAAATCTTAATGTATTCCAAAATCACTTTTCCAAAACTCCAGTTTCGTTCTTTTCCCGCGCTGGAGGTATATTAAATCTCTCGTTTTGGCATATTTATTACTAAAAGAATATTTTAATCGCTTCCACGCGCCCACCGAAAATAATGACGCGTCTCCTTGGCACTAGATTTTTTTTCCCTAAAAACTCTTACTTAATTTATTAAAAATACCCAATATTCCCTTCACTTTGATCACGTGCCAATATGTTATTCCCTTATCTGAGAGAATACAGGGATTTTGCTGTTCACTTTTGCTGAAAACTTCAACTAAGATGTTGGTATGCCCGTCATTCAACAAAATATATAATAGAGGAAAATTAGAATTCACCTCGGCCTGTTTAATCATTTCAAGTCTACAACAACGAATACGTTATGTATATATATAACAAATACGAAACAAACATAGCAGAAATGTAAAAGCAACATATACAAAATAAACATTCAAAAAACAAAATGTCAAGAAAACAATCTGCGGTAAGAAAAAGCCGAAAGTGGGATATATATATAAAAGGGGAAGATAAAATAAAGTCGAAAAATATAACACAAACGCAACGAATGCACAAAAATGCTGCAATTCAAGAAGATTTGTGGAGAATATATCAATATCATGAAAGTCAAAAAATATTAAAATAAACAGTCTCTCCTTTTTATTTTAATATTTTTTGACTGTCATGATATATATATATATATATAAACACCACTTCATGTCCCCGTACCTCGAATCATTGTGATTCTTTGCAATCTGTTTAGATGGATTTGAAGTGGAAGCATGCCAGAAAAAAATTTAGATAAAGCAATTTATCAACCTAAATGAAAAGAAAATTTTTGAAATAAATTAAATAACTAAAACAAGGAACTTAAATAACAACAGAAGCATCCATAGCATCGCTAGAAGAGTCTCTATCATTAGAAGAGTCCATGGCGTCACTGAAAAGACTTTCTTGATGTTTTTTCTGAAATCTTGATCTTTTTCTTGTTGATTACTGAACTTCGGACTCAATGAAAGAATGAAACAGGAGAGATCAGTTGGTAGATCTGATTTTTAAGGATCTGGACTGAAGAGTTAACTGTTGGCAAGTATAAACCTAACAGTAATGTGCATTTCATTTCTTGACTGGCGATTACCAGCAACTTGGCGTAACCAAACATGAATAATATAGGACGCAGGTTTCCTTAGATGCCAAGATTCTGTTAATGGACATTCAGTTGCGTAATGTAACTTGCTTGCTATGCCTCCACAGCTACAATACTCTGAAGTTATTAAATTAAATCTGTGGAGATTAGTAGGAAACGGGCCGTGTCCAGTAAAGAAGACTATTTCTTCTCTTCTCCTACATTAATATAATTGATTTGTCTTTTTAATGTGAAATAACTCAAATATCAACCTTTAAAGGTTGAACATGTATACGCTACTGCGCATATCACTTCGTTTACAAGCATAATAAAGGACCAATCTAGAATACATTTTTAATGCCCTTTTATGATGCTGAATGCTTGTACTAATCTGTAGTTACGAGATAATGCATTAAATCTCTAAATTTAAACTAATTTCTAAACGAAATTACAAAATGAAAGAAACTTGATGATGTAAAAATTTGAAATTATTGACATTTAGGTTTAAAATAGTTCATTTGTTTATTTACTTCTTCAATCGATTGGATTTCATTCGTTTGGATGAGAATTACTCCAAATACAGACCGTTAATTTTTCACTATAAATACTTCATTTCTGCTGATTATATTTATGAAATTAAAAAAAGCATCAGCTTTCAAAAATGATAAGAAATAGATTTTTTCCTCGAGTTTGCTATCTAAAATTAAGATGTCATAAGCGTGTTCTGATTTTAAGTTGCAAGAGATGATGTGAATCTTAATGTGTTAATGACGTCCTTCGAATAAAGGAAAATTCTATTGCAAATATATTTCGTATAAAGGCAATTATAATAACCTCCGGGCAGGCTCGCGGCCAGCACCCACTTTGCTCAACACTGTCTCTGCCACCTCGCTGCTTCGAGGTTCACAGCAACTACTTTTTTCAGTTTTAAATACTACATGAAGATCAGTGCAACAGACCGTAAAACCATAGTAGATTTCATATTCTTTGTAGGCAACAGATTCCTTTGAAATTGTGAAATCTTTCTATAAACCTCGTCTAGTTGTAAAGTTATGTATAACAATCTCACGAATTTCGGCATGAAAGTCTTCAGATCCATAAATACAGAATGATATCGCCCTAACTGAACAGTTTCCATCACCTACAATAGGTATTTTACAATATTTTTGACACGCCATTGTGATGGAACTGTTGGGAAATATATATTTAAAATGATATGGTAAACCTTCAGACAGTTCGCCAGCCCCAACCACTCGACGGATTTCTATAATTTTTATTTCATATGAATGTTTATGACGTCTAGATATGTCATCAAGAGTCGCCTTCACCCCACACTACCACCCATTTTAAGAATGAAATCGAAAAAAAAAAAAACATATAGAGAATGTATGGGGGAGAAATGTTTTTCGATTTCGTTGAAAAATGGGGTGGTGAGGGACAAGCAACCATTCATTGCAAATATAGGCTTAATAAGCCTTCATATAAAATAAAAATTACAGAAATCGGTCGGGTGGTTGGGGCTGAGGGATTTCTACAAGGTTTCTCCCCTTAGACAATGCACAGTGGAGAAGTGTTTATTCGATTTCGTTCGAAAATGGAGGGTGGTAGGGGTGGGTTCAGGCGACCTTTGATGACATATCTAGACGTCATAACCTGTCATATGAAAAAAAAATTGTCGAAATCGGTCGAGTAGTTGAGGCTGGCGGACTCGGTGAAGGTTTTTTTTTTACCAAATTATTTTTATTATATAGATAGAAACTTATTAGCTGTTTTTGCACAATAAAATCTCGACTTAAATTCTTTTAGGTAATGAGGAATAATGATAAAGTAAATCCAGATTTATGGAGCAATAAGGGATATAATCAATTCAAATAATCTCGGCTTTTGACAGATAACACGAACCGAATGTTTACTCATTCTCTTTTTGACGTGAGAACATCTTTCCGCTCGTCACAGTGATAGTCGGTCGAACTTTCTTGTGTGTCAAAATACCGTCAGATGTGAATCGCTACTAACTACGAGACTAATAATGCGAAAAGAATGGTTGGCCCCACAAAGGATAGATCGTATCTGTAATAGTTTGCCGCATAGTATTTGTTTTACCTGTGACGTCATCGTACCAGTGTAGGTTATCATGCGCGTGATTGTTATGAATTAGCTTTACGTAAGGTTATAAATAAGTGTAGCGTGGAAACGCGTTTAGCTAGGAGGTTGATTCTGGTGTTATTTTAAAGAATTGAGGATTATTACTAGGGCACAAAGTGAGACAATAAAAATATTTATCAGAATACAAGTAAAAATCGGTATTAAATTGAAAATGTCCAACTCCGCATGTTTTTTTATTATAACATCCAGAGTTTTCTTTCGAATTGTAAGAAACTTACAGAATACTTGACAATATGTAAAAGAAACATTGTATTAAAATTTAAATTCAAAAATTTAAATATTACGGGAAATATGAGCATTTGTAGTAAATAATGTTTTACTGCGCATACGCGAAATGTAGTTCTATTTACTGTCAACGGCTGGCGCCATCAAAAGCTACTCTGAAAAAACATAAGGAAGCGCGCAATTCGGTTCCGCGTCGTAGAGTTTTCGTGAAAACTTCGGGATAAAATCTAAAGCAAGTATTTCGTATTATTATGTAATTTAATTATCAATCTCTTAAATACACTATTTACACAGAATAGTATAATGGTTACAGAATAGATAAATCACAAGTTTATCGCATGTAGCAAGGGTCTGTGGTAGCTTGTGATTTATCTATTCTGTAACCATTATACTATTCTGTGTAAATATTGTATTAAAGAGATTGATAATTAAATTGCATATTAATACGAAATGCTTGTTTTTTGGTTTTATTCCGACGTTTTCATGAAAAATCTACGGCGCGGACCCGAATTGCGCCTTTCTTACGCTTTCTTACTCGCATAATTACAACTGCAAGTTCGTGGCTAAAATTTAAAAACAGAAATAGAATTCCTTCATGGACATGCTCTCAGTTTTTATTTATTTATTTCGAGATTGTTGCAAACATGAGATACGTTTAAAACGTCCCGAAAGAAAAGCAAAAAGCTATTCAATTAAGAAAGCAAGAAAAAATTAATAAGTTCCATAAAACATGTCCGATTCTTAATCAACTGTCTCTAAAACGGACATTACGACAAATAAAGATGAACTATTATCAAGAAATAAAATATGGATGTCAATTGCCGAAGAGTCAATTCTGGTTCAGACAGGTTTTCTGATGGATTTTTTGTCCCTCTATTCCATCTTGAGAGGAACCAGCCATAAAAATAATAAAGAGACAATTTAATGATGCGAGGGTAAATGAAAGCAACTCGTTTCGATAATTCCGAATCGTCTGACTAAGCACTGTTGCCAATTGCGAAAAGCAAAACAACGAAAAAAGGAATCGTTACTGTCCCGATGAAAGACAAGCGAATCGCTTGATTAATAAATTGCTGAATACGGCAGCTTTTGGGATTATTATTATTATTTATTTTTTAATATTATTATGAAGTTCTTGAGTGGCATGCCTTTATTCATCCAAACTTAATGAGAATTTTTTTCCTTTCTGTTGCAAGTGAAGGTTTCTTTCGTTCTGAGCAAGTGATAAATGGTAGTCTGGGTGGTCTAACCTGTAAAAAAAAGAAAAATGGCGAGGGTTCGAAGCATGGTTGGAGAGTTGAATGGGGGTGTCCAAAACAAGTGAGAAACTAATTACAAGAGATTTGCGTGTTCAAGCATTTGATGGAAAAAGTGACTCCTTTTGGCTTCCAGTCGGCTGCTATTTCTTTTGCTTAGGCTTGCTTTCATCTTTCCGGTTGTCGAACCGAACGGATGATATATATGTTTCAATACGCTCACACCTGCGCGGAGGAAGAGTAGTCACTACTGTCAGAAAAAAGTGGTACGCTTCCTTTTTTCCAAAACATAATGGTTTTTAAAACATAAATCGAAGCATAATGAATACGGTGACCGTTAAGTGCTGAAATATATATTTTTTTTTCTATCTTAGAAATTTATTTTACGGTATTGAATTTTACGAATTTTTATTTTAATTAGAAAGCAGCATAAATACGTGCACAGCTTCCTTAAAAAAGAGTAGTCACAATTATCAGAATGATACTGGTACATTCGAAATGGGTTTTAGAACACAATACTAAGAATGGTGCGATCATGGCGAGCTTTAGATGTTTGGGTTTTTTTTCACTTTTTCGATCTTAGAAGTTTATTCTACGAAATTACTTTTTTTTATATATCTTTAAGTTAAATGTTTTTAAGTGTTTTATTTAATAACGGTCTTGTAGATTTTACTCGCAACAACATTAAAAATATTTATTTACTAAATAATTAACGATTTCAGATGTATATTTTATGACACTGAAATTTCAAGTTAATGTCATAAATATAAAAGAGAATTTTTTAGTTTTTTTCCGGAATATTTGCTAACGGAACAACTAAACAAATAAAAACTTAATTCGTTATCTATATTAATTCGGTATTTAAAGGATTAAATACAATAAATTCAAGCATGTAAATACCTTGAAGCACTTTGAAAAGACCCAGACTTCTTAAGAACTCTCAATGCTGTAGATTTGATATTAAACACTTTACACGCCTCTCTAATTGAAATTTTCATTTCTTCTTCAGCACACACAGATGGAATTGCTTTTTGATAGCTTCAGCATCACTATTTTCGCGTTGATTTCCCATCTCTTCTCCTTGGCATGGTATTATAAACCTGATAAAAACCGCGATATTTAACATCATGTACCTCGGATCAGTGATCCATGATACAAGAGGTGATAGTTTAAAGTTCTAACACGTGGTAATCTTTACAGGATATGTTCGAATTACAAAAAGCATGTAATTTTTCTTACCTAATTACATTGTTAAAACTGGAACACATAGGAAATCCTCGAACAATTACTGAAGTTTGTAAACAAAAAAATACAATTCTTCAAAATGTTTGCTTCTTCAATAGAAAAAACATTTTTTACGATTGCACTCGTAAAGAAGACCAGAATGGTGAACAACAACAGGTTTCTACTATGTACTAGTGAGTGCTGCTTGACATAATTCAAGTGTTCGCTAAAATATGTCAGCGCCTACCTAGATTGGAGTTAGTGATCCAAGGTACAGTCCTCAACTTTATAGATCGGACAGTCGCTGTAACTCGAGGAGTTATTATCGGATCTTCACAACACTGGCGTCGATGGAAGTGAATATACAGTCCTCAACTTTATAGATCGGACAGTCGCTGTAACTCGAGGAGTTATTATCGGATCTTCACAAAACTGGCGTCGATGAAAATTAATATTCTCCTCGAGTAATTTCCATCTACTCCAGTTTTGTGAAGATCCGATAATAACTCGTCGAGTTACAGCGACTGTCAGATCTATAAAGTTGAGGACTGTACAGCAGTCTCTGCTATATACAGTAAAGCCTCGGGAATTCGAAATTTCGGATAGTATCCGAACACCTTTTTATAATTTTCTGAAAACTTTTCACTGAAAAACGAAGGAAAAAATAAGAATTGCGAATCAGAAACAAAGCTAATGTTCATTCCTAACTTAAAAGAAGTATTCGATTTGGTTTTTAAGAATGAATACAGCACCTTAATTAGCAGGAACAAAATCGGTTATCGTCTTTGTAGCGGTCTATTCTGGTACCCCCGGTTGGGAGTTGGGGTTGGGTGCGGTGTTTAACGGGCGGACCCCACCCCAACCGGGGGTACCAGAGTAGACCCCTTACTCTCGACATGTTTGCCACTGTACCGTGCGAATCGCCGCGTGGTCTTTCCGCCCGCCTGAACAGAGTACCCAGAGACGATACTCTACTGCATTTGGTACATCAAGAGTATTTTGCTGAATTTCCTGGATAATCTGAATTCCCCGGAATCCGGAAGAAGTTCAGCCCCAATTAGTTCGGATTCCCGGGGTTCTAATGTACTGCCTGGTAGGCTTTTTCACTTTCTATTATAAGAAGTCTACAAAGAGAAAGTATTGTAATTGTCAAAAAATTCAACTTATTTTGATGAATCTCCAAGTTTTAGATCTCCCCGTGTCCTGAAAAACTATTTTTGGAATTATGTTGGTCAGTTTGTGAACATAATAATTAAATAACGCAACGAGCAAGAATGATAATATTTAGTATGAGGTGTTCGCTATAAAACTGTAGAATTCTATCAAATTTGTGGATGAAATCCTTCAAAAGGAAAGACTGTCTGCCCATTCATCAGTGTGATGAATTCGATGATTCAAAAACAGAAGGCTAGCTGGATGAAATTTGGCATCTAGTTTTTATCACTTGAATTGTGGATGTAGACCAAAATCTGGACCACATGAAATTTGGTATTTGGTCTTGACATAGAAATTTCGAACCTATCTCAATTTTTCTATTCAGTCTTTCTCAAGAAAGGCGACCAAAATGCATACTCGGAAAGTACACATAGAACACAACATGCCTCATATGCATGAAAAAATTTCGTTAGGAACTATGCATGAACATATTCCGTTAAGTAGTGTATGTCTTGGGTAGTATGCATGAACATATTCCGTTAGGCAGTGCATGTGTTAGGTAGTATACATGAACATATTCCGTTAAGTAGTGTATGTCTTGGGTAGTATGCATGAACATATTCCGCTAGGTCGTGTATGTGTTAGGTATTATGCATGAACATATTCCGTTAGGTAGTGTAAAGCCACACGCAAAGGAGATGGCAATCGTTAAAAAGCCAAAAAAAGTTTATTTAAATTTAGCCTACTTGAGTAGAACTATGCAGATTATAAAACTGTAGATAAAATGCTAAAGTCCAGGCTAATACACAATGAGCTTAACCCACTAACTGAATAGTTTTCTTTGCTGTCTAACAAGATGATCCCTACTGTTTTGGCAATAGGCTGTCATTTTCATTCATCTCAGAAGGCATAGAATACTTGAAATGTTTATAGATTCTTCGTAATTTTTGTGTAAGATTATAAAGCTAATTAAAGATTAAATTTTAGTTTCAAGACTAAAAATGCGATAATTAGACGCACGAGTATTCTCGGACTTTTAAGTTAAGCGGTTGAATAGTACTTTCGAAAAAGGAATTCCCCCCCAAAACGGGAGTTGTGAAATGATCCGATTCTTTCGACTCTTTAAGTCAATGTAGAAGTGCTTTTATCTTAGGATTGAAGTAGAAGTAATGCTTTTATAATTAAAAACTAAGCGGTGGGCGTTAAAAAGAATTCATTTTAAAGGTGGAAAAATTCTAAGTAATTCATGTACGTAATCGGGCTGCGGACACTCCAGTTTGCTGTATGACATATTTTAAAATACAGTCGGATCTCTATTTAACGAAGTCGCTAAATCCCGAAAAAAAGTTCGTTATATGGAAAATTCGTTAAATAAAGATTCACCTTTTGAAATACTTTAAACTACACAAAACAGATTTTAAATTCATAAACACTAAATATTATTAAAAAAGTAATTAATCACACCTTTATTTTGTAAATTAATATCTATTTGTTTTATATATGTTACCTATCAAAAAGAAATCTGCAAGGAAAACAAGAATAAAGCAAAACATTGTCCAGGAATACACTGTATTTTCAATTAAAAAATAATTTTATATTAAAATTAATGAATTTTAGCATTTCATCATACGAAGGTTTGTTAATTTCTGCATCATGATCATTTCCATCTTCATCATCTTCGTCTTCATCGCAATTCATCGCTGTATTGTTTTTATTTTTCACACTATCCACTTCAAAACTGCCTCATCCACATCTTCATAGACACATGCTTTTAAACGTTTTGAACAAGAATTCGATGAATCATAATTTTGTATCTTATCACGATTTTTTTTATTATGGTTGATAAGCTATTTGGAGGGATACCAAATTTTAAGGCAAAATCCTTTTTTATCACGCCTTTATCCACCTCACGAAGAATTAAATTTTTTTCTTTGATGCTCAAGAACTTTCGCTTTGACATTTTCCAGCTTCAGGGTCATTGATCACCATAAAATGTGTTAAAAGAAAGAATAAGTTTGAAATGTTCAGAAATATTTTGAGAAATAGGAGAAAAAAAATATTGGATCACAAGAAAAAGTTCGTTAAATAGAGAATGCACTTCGCTATTTGGAGGTTATTTTACGAAGAAATTCGCAAAATGTTCTTGGTTCCAAGAAAAAGTTCGCAAAATAGAGAAATTCGCAAAATAGAGGTTCGTAAAATAGAGGTCCGACTGTATTTTAACTGGAAATAAAAATTGCTGGAAAGAGTAGCTCGTTCAAAATTAGGCTGAAGTTCCATTTCGTAACTTTGCATGACACTTCCTTTTAAAACAACATAGTAACCGCTTCGATTCATCGAAATGTGAGACCTGAAAGAGGACTATTAACTACAGAAATCAACATAATTTCTATTTACATTCCACGGGCAGATAGAAATTGGCTCTCTGCTTTAAGTATGGCCAGAGATAAGACGTTTGTGTCTTTGCCTCACGAAATTGATACAACGTGGCACTTAAATGTAATGGAGACAAGGTTTTTATCTTTGTGAAGAGGAGACACACCCAGGCGCATGCATTGCACGGCCCAATCATACGCCTTTTCATGCTGGATTAAATTTAATGAGATTTTAAAAACACTTTTAAGCGAACAGTCTTCTACGGGCTTGGTTTTCATAGGTAATTTTTTTCTTTCTCATTTTACTGTGAAATAAATATCTTCTTGAAGGAATGATTAAACATTCACTATAGATTCATAGAATCGGTTCCAATATAATTACATTTTCCTCTTAAGACTGAAACATATGGATGGAATTATTTTTTGCAGTCATAAATTTCTTCTTCTTTGCTGCGAACTCATTAACCGACTTGTAAACAAGATGCATTTAAATTGCATGTTTGGTATGTGCTGTGAAATTACTTTTGTTTGTTAATGATCTTTGATAATTAGCTTTTAGAGATAAGAATAAATCTCTTGAATATGGTCCGAACTGAAATCCAAAGATTTTAAGATTAACTGACCTGAAAACTAGGCCATAAATCTTAAGACCTCGATTAATGGCCTGTAGGTCATCGATAAAACGATCCTAACGAAGTTGTGTCAGCTAATATGCAGAAGAAAGCTGATACAGTTGTGGGGATACAAAAGGAAGAAACAATAATTTTCTCCAACTTTTTATTTCAACTGACTTCTAAAATAACACGCTTCATTCTAAGTTTTTGTTTTCAAGAACCGTATTAAATTGCCATACTCAGGAAGGTAAATTTAAAATAAAGATAAAAGAATAATATAAAATCGTCTGCAATTGACGCTACTTGACATTTAATTAAAACAAAGATTATTATACGTAGAGATGGCTTAATAAAATCGTCTGCCAGAAGAAAAAGGAAAAGAGAAAAAATAAATTATTTAAAAATGAAATATATATCAAATGATTATAGAAAGCAAAATATGGACGAGTTTTCTGTTTTGTTTTTTTCGCGGTAAAGAAGAACTTCCGCCTTACTTATCAACTTCCGGTGATAATGTTAAGTCATCGGGAATTTTCAAAATTTCTACATTCTCTCTGTTTGAAGATATTAATTAATGTTTAAATTGGAGTTTTCTAATGTTATGGCTTAAGAATACTTTGAAAATATTAAATTTCATGTTCCTGTTGTTGTATCTCTCAATGTTTATTTAAAATAAGAGCCTCATTTTGGGAAATGTTGCCACAATTGTTCTTTATCGCTATTTTTGGCGCTTTGCATACTCAAAAAGGAACTGATTCGAACTTGGGGCTTGATATGGAATCCAAATGGATTTGGCGATCGCTTAAATTTGAGGGTTACTAGGAAACGGAAGTGAACCCCCACTACGGAAGTTCTGTTAAACCAAAATAAATCGGAAATCGCTACACAGTATCTGAAAACGGAAGAAAAGCAGTTAAGAGATAAATATTCCTTCGGAGACATGTTCTTTGTCACATTCGGTTATGAATTGTAAATGATCCAGGTAGGACAACTGCTGAAGAGGCTTTCTTTGAAGAAGTAATGAGAACTGCGGTCCAGCAAAGGATGAAGGTCGCCAACAAGGCGAGAATTTTTAGAGAGATAGTTGAACTGTAGTAGAGACATTTTGCGTTATAACTGTGACTGGATATCGAGTTCTCTGCCATATTCAGTCGTGAGATATTCAGTAACTGTTCTCTAAACATATTGAACCCAGGAATGGGAACTCTACATATTTTCCTTGTATACAGAACAACCCCAGTTAACCGAACTAAAGAGAGGAAGCCGATTCGGATAACAGTTTTTTCGGTTAAGCCATCGACATCTGTTACTATTTTGTATCTAATTACCGAATGTAATTCCGAAATGTTTTCAGTGCAAACGAATTCAAAACTATCTTTGTAGATCACAATCGTGTTTATTAAAATTAATCCTCATTCGGGAGCAATGCGCCTGATAGGCACAGGTAAACAATATCGTAATTAATATTGTTAATACTCATTAATTTTAATTTTAGCATGCTAAAATTAATCACTGACTTTCTTGGGGGGCTTAAAAGAAAGAAGTGGGGTTACCGTTGTAAAAAATATCCGCCTTCGCGATTATTCATTTACAATACATTACATATTTTTTGGATTTGCGATTTTAGATGTATTTCGGATAACTCATGTTTCGGTTAACCAGGATTTTACTGTATTTTGATTTTAAATATTTATCCTAGATTCAATAGCTGTGCGTACTTGTATAGTTGAAACTTGTTTTCCCTGATTAAATAGCTTTGCGTACTCGTATCGTTG
>BGPR01040279.1:0-14012 GCA_013235015.1 Araneus ventricosus | reverse complement strand
AAACTTAAGTCTAGCCCATTTACTAGTTATAGCTTATTATTTTACCATTATTTCCTGTAATCATATGCAGAATGGTAAAAAGTTTTTAGTATTATAAATTTTTATGAAAAATGTTTTTAATCAAGTCATAAAAATCAAATTTGGTATGTCATGTAATAAATAATGACCAATTAAAATTTTCATGTCTTTTAGCAGAATCCTAATGATAAACAGGTGTATATTTTATGTTATGCTGTTTTAAATTTAATACTGTTAAATGTGTGAACATTCCTATGCACAGTTCAGGTACATATTCAAATGCTTCCTTATAATCTTCTATAATTCATTCATTTATATTATATATATTTTGTTCCTTTTTATTGTTTTTAATTTTTAAGCAACTAATAATTCAATAAGCAGAAATTTATAAAATAGTGAACTTTTTACCTCAATTATAATATAATTATTAAGATTAATCAGGTGACTTATAGAAATTAAAACATTATTTTTCAGATAAATATTGTATAAAATGTGGGATAATCTAAATAATTTTCTTCGGCACAGATTATGATATATAAAAATATTCTAATAATATAATTATAATTTTTTTACAGTTCATTTGTAAATATTTTTCTGAATAAATAAATAAATAAATGAACTTCTAAATTGAAAAGTTAAAAATGTTTATGATGTAATTGGGGGGGGGGAGAGGATAATTTGAGTATCTGTTTGAGGTATCAACTTAAAAGGACATTACATAAGCATTCCTTAATCAATGTTAGTTTTTAGAAGGCTAAAAAAAGAGTATTTTCCCAGTCTGCTATGTAACATAGTTTCATCCTTCTTATAACATCTACAGGTTTCGGGCCTGGAGGGTTCCGGGTTCGAAACCTGATTCCACTGAAGATCCAGCATGTACGCGGGCCTGTTGCACATAAAATTATATGTAGGGGGCCAAACGTCCTTCCGTTGGAGTTTAGATGGGGTGCCAGCTCAGGTGTTGTCCTCGTCATCTGACTGCAGTTCGGAATTACAAGGTCCATCTCAGAATAGCCCTCATGTTGCTTCAAAACGGGATGTCAATATAACTAAACTAACTATAACATCTACAGATGTAGACATTATTTTTTATTTTTGTCTTTGAATAAATGTATGAATGATATTTTGCCTTTGTATTACTTTAAAATATAAGTTACATTAACTATATTTTGTGCAGTTTATTTGCCATCTTAACTGATATGAAACCGAAAATATTTTTTATGTTACTATAAATCAATGAATTTTTTCCAGGTAACATTACAGATAGCTGGCATGTGTCTTGTAGCTCATCTCTTTGGTTATTTCTTGCCAACCATTACATTTATTTATTACTCTTGTTACATAAGTTTCAAAGTGGTTTTGTTCCTGTGTGCTGTGATTTTTGGATTGTTACTTAGTCTGAAGCCTGAACCATATATAATAAAAACATATAGAACAGAAATAAATCAAAACATAGTTTCTAGGACAAAAGTAAGTTTCTTTGTCTTCAATTATTTGTATCAAAAAAAATTCAATTATTTGTATCAATTAAAATCAAAGAAGTACCGAGTATAATACTCATTTGTTCGAAAATAATAATTATCTTCATTTATAATATTTTTTCTTTATATAATTCAGCATGATAAAAGAAAGAGGTGTATATATTTTATTATTTGGCTTTAACGTAAAGATTACAGGGATGCCACTTTTCCGCCGAACGGCGGATTTCCGCGTTTTTTGTTTTTTTTATAAATCCGCGATTTCCGCGGAAATCACGATTTGAAAAATTCCGCTTTTTTTTTAAAAAATCAATCCTCGATTTTCGCGGATATTTCTTCTTTCTTTTTCTTCAATCTTTGTGGGTGATACTGCAAAGCAACTTATAAAGTTGGCTCCGAAATCTCAATTGATTGTGATAAAAATTTTAAGATATGTGTCTTTAAGGCATACATTGAGTGTGCTAAGTGGCTTGTGGAAAAAATGCCTTTTGCCAACCCTTTTTTAAAGGCAGTATCTTCACTGGATCCATGCAATAGAAAGACTTCTGTTGCATTAGAATTGATGAAAGAACTGCCACTCGATGCTTCAAATGTTGTTCAAGATTCAGAAAAAGAAGCATATGATTTGGAAATACATAATTTTCAAAATGATCATTTTAGTGATATTGTAGAAGAATCTGTTGATTTATGGTGGAGAATACCTCAAAATATCCTCTACTTTCAAGGATGACATTTGCTTTGCTAACCTGCTTCCAAGAACCCAAAGTGGAAAGTAGCTTTAGCATAATGAATAATGTGATTACACCTGGAAGCAATACATTAAATGTTTCAACATTTAATGCTATGCAGTGCATTAAGTATGAGCTGCGCTCACGAAAAAAAAAAAAAAAAAATCGGCAGTTTGTATGTTTTCCAAACATGACTTTCTCAAAGAAAAAGTTGATCCGAAACTGGTGAGAAATGTAAGAAATTCACGGAATGTTTACTTTGTTAAATTTAAACAAAATAAATCATTAAGAGAAGAGAGAATAAAAGAATTAAATGCCAGTAAAGAAAAAGCTCTGACAAAAAAAGCTGCAAAAAAGATGTCTGCAGATGCAACTAAAAGGCAAAGGATAAATCATAAGAAAAAACTAACACATTTTAAAGAGACTGCATGAACCAAATTTTAATGGTGGCGAAAATGTAAATGAATCCAATAGAAGAAAAGTTGAGGATAAAAGTAAAAGTGAAGCTGTCAAAAACTTTCATTCTGAACTTAATTCTAAAAGAAATGTTAAAATTAAAAAAATAATATCCTAACTATCGAAGAGATGTTTCTGCGTGCAAATATTAAAAATGAAAATGTTTTATTTTTATAGAATTTCTGCATTTGAGTGTAAAAATACAGCATTGTAATAAAATTAATAATATTGTTAGTATTTTTCAAAATTTTTAATTTGTGTGAAGAATGCAGTAATTTAACTTTTTAGTAACTTAAGTATTTTAAATTCTGTCCTAGTGTTGGACATTTTTAATTGTAAAAATATATGATTTGGATTGGATTTCTGTTTCTAATATTCATATACAGCTTTATTGGGTAAAAATATTAATTAAAAATCAAATTTAAATTATATATATATTTGTATGTTGTATGTGTGAGTAAGCCTCATTTTTATGCAGTCGGCTTATTTTTTTAAAAAGTTTTTAATTTTATAACATTGATTTTAATTATAACCAAATTTTCATTTTATTATATATTATATTAATTCATGAAATTCATGCATAAATGTTATGAAAAATGGAAATTTTACTTCACAAATTCTTTTACTTGCGTGCGATTCCCACACTTTAACTTTTTTAAATTCACGCACAATTTCCTCATTTTTGCTTTTTTTAATTTGCGCGTGATTTCCTTTTTTTTGCTTTTTTGTGAGTGGCATCCCTGAGATTACAGAGTATCAAATTTGGAGGGTTCCGAGTTAAAGTGAGCCTAATCCATGTTTTGCCCATTTTGCACTAACCTGCCATGGTGGTGTGGAAATGCTATATTTTCTGTGTGATAATGATTCAAGTTCATAGTTCAATTTGTATCGACCAGGAAGCAAGAATAATTAGAAGTCTGCTGTTATTTTAAATGCAGCTGATCAACTTTTAGATATGTTTTTCCAGGAATGAATCTCATGGACTTGGTTTACTTTAATTCTGATTCCTCCATTTAATTTTGATACTTCGAATGACATCAATAAACACTGCTAAAGAAGTCATTAAAAAAAGGACTTCCCCTTCCCTCCCACCTTTTTGTTATTCTGTTTAATTTTTAAACAAAATTTTAATACTTTTCATGGTTTTTCGTGAATAATTTTCAAAAGAATTGCTGTGTAATTATGGAATTGATTATTTAAAAGTTGAGTTTTTGATTTTCAATAATTGTTGCATTTTACAGGAAAGGCTCTCAGACTTAAAATACTTACCAGGGAAAGTGAAAAATACTCCTTTAGTGTCTCGAAATGTAGATGATGTTATTGAAGAACTAATTTCCTTGCTACTCAGAGATTACGTATCATCATGGTATTCACCTCTTGTTAAACATCCTAGTTTGTTTTGCAAACATTTGAAGTAAGTACAATAATATGAATGTTAAAATCATTTTAATGGATTTATATCAAACTGTGTGTTTTAAATAGTTGATTCCTCAAATATACAAGCACAAATAAAAAAGAATTATAATACATTAATTACTCATGAAATATATCAGAGTTTCATGTGATCTATCTTAAAGTAGTTCCTTTTGAGTTGTATGCACTTGGGCCAGTGTATTTAACTAGAAACAGTCTACCAGTTCTAAAATACATGCTGGAACCCATCTTATAACATTTTCATTAGAACCACCTCTACCTGCTTCAAAACAGCCATTGGCGAGTCAAATCTCTAACACCACATTTGACTTGATGGAATTTAAAGTGTAATTGTTATAATGCATTATTCCAAGTAACTCTTGATTCTTTTAAGCCATGCATTTTTTCCCTCTCTACCATGTATAAGAAATATCACATTTAGCTTTTGAAAGTTGCATCTTCAAATTTAGGATTTAAATGTATGAAAGGAACCTTGTTGATGTAAAAATGCATATAAAATTGTAAATATATTTTTCATCGTGGTTTTAAATGTCTAGTTGAATCTCCCCGTTTACCCTCTTTTAAATTGGTGTTATTGTGAGACACCTAATAAATACGCTTTATGCTTAAGAAGTTGAAATTTTTACAGGGACCCTATTCGTCAGATGTTATTTACATTTCGAGATAGGTGTCGAAAAATAGATGATGTCGAACTTTTTACCAATGATTTTGTCGTTATAATGACTGAACATCTTCAGCACATCAGGTGTGCTGTAATAAAGTAAGTAAAAATAACAAATTAAGCATCCTTTTTGAAATTGCTTATGTTGATGAAATGTAGTTTTTTGTACATCTGAGTTTTTATTTGTATTTTTACAGTCCAGCTGAAAAGATACAACCATATAAAGTTTATAAATTCCTGTCTGATACAGATTCAGAATTGGATCACCTTAGACACCTTTGTGAATTTTTGTTTGCTACTATATTACCACCAGAATACTCAAGAAACCAACAGCTGCGTTGTTTGTTGCGTGAAGTCTTCACAGTTCTTGGTAAAGATTTTCAGATTTTTACCAAACATGCTTTTATTTTTAGCAACAGAAATGCTTAATTTCTTTAATAGCTATTATTTTGTAGAGATTTATTTATTTATTTTTTTTTACTTATTCTTACTCACTGAATAAAGAAAATGTATAGTCAACCCCTGCAACTTTAATAATAGGGTACCTTTATCACTTTTACATTTGTTGGCATATTAATCTTGATTTTATGTTTGTATCTTCTCATTCAACTTCAAAAAAAAGGGGGTGCTGTGGCTTGTTGGTAAGGTTTTGGCATTGGGAGCAGAGAGTTCCAGGTTTGCAACCCATTTCCACCAAAAATCCAGTATGTATGCACACCTGGTGCTCATTAAATTTGACATAGAACATAAAGATGGTCAAACATCCTCCCACTGGTGTGGTTCAAAAGTTTGAAGAGGGGATACTGACTTGGGTGTTGTCTTCGTCATCTGACCACAGTTTGAAATTATGAGATTTATCCCAAAATACCCCTCGTGTTCCTTGAAAATGAGGTGTTAATATAACTAAACTAAACCATCACCTCCAAAATTAAAAGCAATGAGAGTAAGAAGAGTGTCAATAACTGATTTTTATTGTAATTATTCATCTTTTTTGTTGTTGCTAAATTCCTTCTGGGAATAAACTTTTGTCTAAAAACATTAAGCCACTTAAATAAAACTACAATGAATTTCAACAGAATGAATTTTCTTTTTATTTTGTATTTTTTTTTTCTATATATATATATAGTAGATGTGTAATGCCTTAATAATTGTTAAAATCTGTCTTGTTTGCTCTAGTAATGTTTCTTACTATAAAAAAAATTAATGTCATATTGAAGTATAAATGTTGAAAGAGAACAAATTTTTCATGCTATCAAAAAAAAAAAACCATCAATACTAATTGTAAAATTTTTATTAAAATAAAGAGACTGCAATTTTTGCATTTGATTTCCAAAGCTGTGGCTTATTTCTCATATATAAAAACTGATTAAAAGAATGTGAAGGAAAAGTATTGCAATGTTTAAGTAGTAAATCAAAGCATACCAATTTTTTTTCTCTTGTTTAGTTTTTTATCCTGTCATTGATAAGCTGTGTGATCCTGATTTTATAAATGTGAGACTGGTTTCATATTTAAAACAACTACAACTGCAAGCAGAGAAGCATCGTCGTACTTATGAATATGCTGCAACTTATGAAGATTTTATAAAAATGATCCAGGAGTGTAATGATGTAGAAGATCTGCAGCGAATGAGGTATGCATTTCGAATAACTAATTTTCTATAACTTTCATTTACTTGTTTCATTGTTTTTATATTTTTTTATTCACATATTTATTAATTTGGAATTCTCTTGCATAACTATCAAATCTTCGCCTTGTAATGATCTTTGTCAGATTACAGTAGAATCTCTCTAATCCTACACTCCCACTGGTCCGACACACCTGTTGGAACATGTTACTTGGTGATGAGTCATTCTTTCCTGTTAAAACTTGAAACCCTTTCAGTACAATGTAGTTTATATTTTTCTAATGACCCTTTATAGTCCGACAGATGTCCGTTCCCATATGTGTCGGATTACAGAGAGTTTACTGTATTTAATTCATTGATAAATCAACTTCAGCTTACACTAAGTCAGATAACAGAAAGAGATTGCAGCTGATATTCCGTTTTAAATGAACCTATGGAATTTTTGTTCTTTATGACATCTTTTGAAAAAATATTCTCTATAAAGATAATTCGTCATTCAAGCAAATGTCATGAAGTCCAAAACTATAGTTTTTAAATATATTCAACTTAAACTTGATAAATTTTGAGTCTTTATGATAAATAGTAAAAAATTATTTTACAGATTTCTAGCTCCTATGGTTGGTTTACCAATGTTTAGATAACAGATTTATATTATGACCTGATTAATTGGAAATTCTAATTGACTGCAATAGTCCACCAAAGATTTTTTGCAGTCTTCTTGACTTTTGCTTGAACAATGACCATACACTATCTTAATAGCCCTTGAAATGAATTAATAGGATGTTTGCTTTTCTGAAGTTAAGACTGTAGTACTGTAAAGCCTGTACTAAATGGAATCTAAAGGGACTATAAAAATTTTCCGTTTTAGATAGGATTCCGTTTCATACAGGGCTCATTAGTATATGATATCATTATTTAAATTAAATCGATTGTAATAAAAAAGATATTCTAAGATTAACAAAATACCATAAATATTACGATAATTACGTTTTAATAAGTGTCACATTTAAAAATTAGCATTTAGTTAAATTTTAAAATTACACAATAACAATAAAAATTATGAAACACATAAAAGTTAGATCTTTATATGCATTTTATTTTAATAACCTTTTTTTGGACCTAAATAGAAATAAATGTCATAGTCATTACTTACTCTAAACAATTGATTATCCTTACTCAAAAGTTTCAAATTTAAGGAAAATAAGTTTATTTACTAAATCTACATTTTAAAATAATCCAGCATTGTTTTCTGTACATATCTTTGTTATGAATAATTCTTCACTCCATTAATATTCTTGTATTCTTCAAAAGTTCAAGCATTTCAGAATCTCCCTGACTTATGGCAAACTTTTCAAGTTCAAGTACTGTATCTAAAAAGGATCCATATGATTTAATTGAGAGTTGTTCTTTATCGGAAATGCTTTCATTTATATTGCATTCATCATCATCACTGCTATCTTTGTTCATATGCCTTTGAATTATATCATTCACATTATCAACAGGAACCTCTGTTAAAATATCATCGTCGATTGATATGAATTCGTTTGCACTCATATCGGAAACTTTACCCTTGTTCAACAAAATCTACAGATTACTTGCATCTATATCTTCGGATGATGAATAATTTTCGATGCAAACATTTTCAGGTAAATTCACCTCAGTTTTTCTCCATTAGAACAGGTTTTCTAACAAAGAAATTTTGTGAATTGTTCTTTGAAATTGTGTCCGTTTCCACGTTAGACAGGTTACGTTTTATGGAGGGAATGTCATATGGATCTTTCTATATTTTTCGACAGGACCAAATATTTTTTCCACTTAAGACAGGATTCGATTTCTTACAGTGTCTGTTTTTAACAGGTTTTACTGTATTTGTTTTCATTAAAAGCAAATCTCTGTATTCCGTATTCAAAAAAACTGATACAGCAAATTGATACCACACAACTGAAAATGAAGTTTTTGGATAATTTATGGATAAAAATATATTAATCACCTGCTTTAAATTGTGACATAAAGTGCCACATTATTAAAATATCTATCAAACTTTATTGCATCAGTCTCTTAAAAAGCAAGCATCTTGTTCCTAGCTTATAGATTACTCAAATATGAATTATTTTTTTCTTTTTACTTTCTCATATACAAAGAGAAAGTATTGTAATCGTCAAAAAATTCAAACTCGAAATTTTGATGAATCTCCACGTTTTAGACCTCCCTGAGTCCGAAAAACACAACTTTGGAATTATGTCTGTCTGTCTGTGAATGCGACAACTCGAAAACTATTAGAGCTAGAGAGATGAAATTTGGTATGTGATCTTTACACATAATTTGTAGGTTTCTGTCAAATATTGGTCAAAATCTGTCCACGGGAAGTCTGTCCTTGTTCATGTGAACATGATAATGCAAAAACTTAAAATAGCTAGATAGATGAAATTTGGCACACAGTTTTATCATCAGGAATGTAGGTTCGTATAAAAGTTAAAAAAGGGCCAAATCTGTCAAAGGTTTGACCGTCTGTCAGTTTGTATAATCGCATACTTGTAAACATTATAACTCCTTAACACAAGGACTTATATAAATGAAATTTGGTATGTGGCCTTTCAACCTTAATTGTAGATTTGTGTCCAATTTCTGTTTCAACTGGCTAAAAAAAAAGGCGTTCAAATTGCTTATTCAATTTTCTTATTTAAGCGCACTATTTCTGTCTTGGCGAGCGTGACCTTGACGTGTGCTTAATAAAACAAGTGGATAAACATTCCATTCTGGATTACATTAGATTTGAATTTTTTATCAATGCGAGAAAGGTAGGTTGCCATAATTGCCAAGCATTGATACAGGATGTTTAGATGCTAAATAAATAAAACTAATAGAGTGGGTATATATTTAGCTTATTTTACTCTAATAAAAAAAATTAATAATGTTTAAGCAATCTTATAAAATGAAGACTTAGAATAATAAAAAAAGATGCGAGGCTAATCGTTTTTAGCCCAGTCACACTTTAAAGCTGATTTTACTTTCTAAATTATATCATTTTCTTCTTTCACATAATTATAAAATTAGGCGCAAGTCATTTTAAAATTGTAATGACACAGAATTTGGGAAGAAAATGGAACAAATATTAATACAGGACTGAGTAGTGAAATACGGTAACAGTCCCGTATGTACGGGACTTATGGCGACCCTAGGGAGAGGGAAAATGACACTTTTTTGTGAAGTATATGAGAAAGTGTAGGGGAGACCACTCCCGCTGGTTTCATTTATAAAAGTAAATGTTATTTTGTAGGTATTATATAGCGACTGAAATTATGCAATCAACAACTATGAGCAATTTGAAGCGTCTAAAAGGAATTGATGCTAGTAAGTAATGTCCCTATTCTTTTAAAATATCTTAATATATACAGTTGTTTTAAAACAACTAAGACATGTATATCTGATATTTTATTTTTATCTTTTCTTGATTTTATATTATTGAGAGAAAATATTCTGCTGACCATAAGATTTTTTTTTTTTCAAATAAAATTTTCTCATTACTAAAACTTATTTAGACAGGTTTTTGAAATTTTGACTGATTATTATCATTCGTATGCCTATTCTATAACTGATATGAAATGTAGCTATGAAAATAATGAATAAATGTAATTTAGAAGTCGAATTTCTCTGTTTAAAATCATCTGGTAGCAAGGAGATATAAGTTATTTAATAGTTATATTTCTACTTGCATGTGTAAAAAATGCTTACAGCTTTTTAGAGTTCTTAACATTAACCTTTTTAAACATGTCAGTTGCTAAAAACTTAGCTTCTAAGTTTTCTGACAAAAATTAACCATTCATTAATCTTGAAGTATGAAGTTGAGGTAGTATTTTATTAGATAAATTTAGTTTTAGTAATGAGTTTAGCTTGCATAGGAAGCTAAAAAGTTAATCTCAGATTATTTATAAGCTAGCTTTTATGCATATTTTTCTTATATTGTAATATTAGATATAATGCAAATTATATGTTTATAAATCACTTACAGTGTTTTTTTCTACTTCAAATGCTGTTCAATGAACTTATTTTGTATTGCAATTTAGATGCTTTTATTTTTAATGAGTCTAAATTAGAGGTTTAATTTATTTCTTGTTACTAAATCTTTATATTCCTATTACTATTAATTCTAGAACCATTTTAATTTCAAAATAAAATATATCTTTAGTAGCTATTTTTATATAGTTTATTTATTTATTCTTATGTTTTTTTATTTGTGATAAAATATGTCAGAGACCAAGTTCTGTATTTACTATTGAATAATTTTCTTCTTTCAGATAAAGAATTTGTACCTCAAAAAACTAACAAAGGAGATCTATTGCAAGCAAGGAATTTAAATAGATATTTAAATCAGGTGAACTGTTAAAACTGTGTTCTGTATTTTATTCGTTAAAAAAGTAATTTTGAGTCTTTGTATTTGCATTTACTAGATTTCAATATTGTTACAAATTATGAATAATTCCTTATTATATGTGTTCAGACACATAAAGAAATTTATAATATTATTTACATAATTATTATTTATTTTACAACATGCATACATTAATATAATTTATGATCCATAAAGTATTTTACCATTGTGTAAAATAGACAATTTAAACTAACAGATAAGTTGCATTTTATGCTTTGTAATCCTTTATCAATAAATTAACTGCATTTGACAAGTATACAAACTAAAACTTTTTTTAAAATTTCCTGAGGGTGGAGAATTTGACATGTGTAATAATAGTGTAAAATTTTAAAAAAATACTATTTACTGTAAAAACTCATACTTTAGTCATTGCCTACTCATATCAAGTTTTATATCTCTGGGGAAAGTAAGTTGGTGTGGGAAATGAAAAAAAAAAAAAAAAAAAAAAAAAATTAAGTAAGGAAAATGTCATTTAGTGGTATGCTTACTTTATTCTACTGGCATGTATTGCTTATGAATAACTTGCATGTTTAATAAAAATTCTTGTTTCAGAATTTAATTATTTTATTGCAGTTTTGAAATATTTTAACTACTGTTTTTTTTTCCAAAAAAAAGAAAAATCTTGTTTTATTTATTTGAAGAAAAGTGTAACCCGTCTTCATTTTGCTTTAAGTTTGTTATAAAATTTACATCTGGGCAATTTGGCATGAATTTATTTAAGCACCTCGTGAGATATTTTTGAAACTAAATTGAGCATTTTAACCGGTTAAGTAAAAAATGCAATTTGTAATTATCTTTATTTTTAGCTTCATTTCGCAAGAGCTCAGTGTGAAAAACGATTGAAGGCCATTGGTGGACCAGATTATGTTTCCTCCTCCAAGGTTGCCAGTGAAAATCTGAGCAAAAATATTTTCATGCCTGGGCAAAAGGTTTTATCTATGTCAGTTATAATGCAGTCTAGCTTTTGTAGACGATATTTTTCAAAGTTTCTTCAAAAAGATGAAGTGCATTCACTTTTAGGGTGAGAGTTTTGATTTGTATTGATATCATTATTTAGAATTTCTCATTATGATATAAAAACTTATTAATGTGATCACAAGACAAATAATGATTATAAATAATTCAGCAAATAAGCTGAACTGTAGTATCTAAATGCTGATAAAAGGAAAGGAATTTTATTCATAATACTTATATTTGATTATTTCAAGGAGGCAGGGTTTTCAGTATTGTATACAATACATTTATTTATTTCTCATGCATATTTTTATACTAAGAATCCGTATTCTATTATTTCATTGAAATTTTAAACAAAATACTATTTCCTTATTTACTTCCTCACAGACTCTGCATTATAGTCTTTATCCAGCATGATAAAGATGTATTGGCTATGGCAGCATTATCCACTGTGTAGTTTTTAGCTTTGAATAAAATTACTATATCATAATTATCTTCTTTTTTTTTTACTATAGTTAGTGACAAATTAAGTTGATAGCAAAGGGAAAGCTGTGTGGTATATAATTACACCCAGTTAAATAGTCTTGAATTAACTGATTTGTATTTTAAAGTAATTGTTGTATTTGAATAGATTTTAGTTTTAAACACCAGTAATGGTATAATTGTTTAATCTAAAGGAGCTATTTCTATAATTTTTAAGATGCACAAAAACATATATCTTGTCATTCATAGCTTTTGACATTTATCAATTTCAATTATCACTGACTGTAGTCAAATACCAAATTAAATACATCTTTCAGTTTGAACGGTGAGAATTAAAAATGACAAATTGCTGCAAATTTGGTTCTTTGCTTTACAAAAATTCAAATATAAACCAGGCCGCATTCTCATTCAATATAACTTTCTTGCTACTTCTAAATTTATCTCAAAATCCCTTGCATTTTAAAATTTAGTTTTGTACAGTAATGAAACACTTAGCTAATACTTGATTATTTCTATATTTTTAGTTTCTGGGAAGCTGTAGAAGATATGAAGTCTTCTGATAAAGTAATTATTTTCATTTTAAATTTTATGCATATGTAAAAATATATAGTTAAATTAATAACAAAATAAATTGCCCGCCATGGTATGACGGGTGCAAATTTACTCTTCATTTCAGAGATTTTCTGTCAAATCTGACGTGTTTAAATAGATATATATGCGAGAGAAATGTTTAACCTTGATTGAAAACAAATAAAATAAACATATGTATAACAGGAAATATTTTTTTATTTACATATTATTTACATATTTCTGAAATCCTCTTGGTAAACAACATTCCGTGTGAAGTATTTTTCGTTGTATAAGAATTTTCCTTGCACTTCAGATGTCTCGGTGTAAATTTTAACATTGCCAAAAAGTATTATCAAATTATATCATCATGATTGCACTAAATAATTAGTTGCATCGTGGCGTCCAAACTATATCACATGCATGATATATATCACTGCCATTATTTACTACTTTCTATTAAAAAACGGAAATTAATTTGAAATATATGATTAATATAATTTAAAATTTCTCAGGAACTATTGATCATAGCGAGATAAATTTTATATCAATGGATAGCAAATTTTATTTCACTATTTTAGAGGTATTAAATTTGAAATTGGAACGACAATTACTTTTTTAAATTTAAAATTACTGAAATTTAGGTTCTCTAACAATGAAATAATGCTGTTTAACGTCTCGCAGTGCTATGGCGCGAGCTTTATTGTTGATGACATCAAAGCGTAACCGAGAAATATGGGCTATTATATTAGTAATTTTTTTTCATTTAAAAAAATAGTATTTTTGTCTTCGTCCCCCCCCCCCCCATATTGATCGGAAAATAATGTTGAGCAGCTAGCTACATGGATACTTTTGTGATTATTTGTATCTTCTTTCCTTATAGGAACACTGGCATAAATTAGGAAATGATATTGTTCAAATGTACATTCATAATCCTTCTAGTAGTGTAAGGTTGAATAAGAACACTTTGAAGGGCATTGAAGAATTTATAATGGCAAACAAAGTAAGAATTTATAACCCCTTTCCTATCATCAGAACTAACAGAATTCTGTTTCAGTAAATCACTTTTATGCCAAAATATATATATTTTTAAAAATTCTTTCAGGGCCCAGAAGCTTTCTTTCAGGGTCAGGAAGAAGTGTATAAATCATTAGAATCCAATTATTATGCTTCTTTCAT
>BGPR01040278.1:0-14012 GCA_013235015.1 Araneus ventricosus | reverse complement strand
ATAATTTATAAAGAGCTAATACACTTTACACAATTGCATGAAGCAAAAGAAATTATTTGTCCTTATTTTTATTTATTTTTTGAGCTAACTTTTATCAGAAGGCTATTAAATATAATTCTTCTCAGACTTCTGTTGGGTGTATGTTGAATCGCAGTGATGTACAGGTGGTACATGTTTTAATGTCTAATTTTGTATTTTCTGATGCACCTGATGCTAAACTTGTTTGTTAACTTTTAATGTGAATGATTTAATAATAATTTAATATTCTTTTTCTTATTTTATACATACTGAATTATAAATAATTAAGTTATTAATTATTATAGTGTAATATTTTCATCATATTGCATGTTCTGATGTTTTACTTCTTAAAACATCTTTCGCGTATAAATTATGGTACAAATGTTTTGCTCGCGTATGATTTCAGTCTTTTTGCTTTTTTGCCAATCTCATCCCTGTATATTCTAAAATCTTCGTACAATACTAATGTATTCCAAAATCACTTTTCTTAAACTCCATTTCTGTTTTATTTCCCACGCTTGAGGTATATTAAATCGCATTTTGGCATATTTATTTCTAAAAGAATATTTTAATCGCTTAACACTCTCATAGAAAAATCATGATGGCGGCGTCTTGGCACCATAGTTTTCCCTTAAAACACTTACGTAATTTTCTAAAAATGGCTAATCTTCCCTTCACTTTGATCACATATCTATACGTTAATCTCCTATCTGAGAGAACGCAGGGATTTTCTGTTCTCTTTCGACTTGAAACTTTCATACGAGATGTACGTATATTCTGCCACTCTCCCATATAGTGATAATAAATGAAAAATAGCTCTTTATTCAGCCTTTTTATTACTTTAATGACTACAACAACAAAACATTTTTATATATAATTTTTTTAGTGATGTATTTATATTTGTTACTTTCTTTTACAGCCAAGCATTGATATAAGAGCCTCTGTTCGAAAAGATAAAGGTCTACCAATTCTTGTTGAGCTTTTGAGGATGGAAGTGGATAGGGTGGTGTGTGCTGTGGCTACTAGTTTGAGGAACCTTGCTGTTGATCCAAGGAATGGTGCCCTAATAGGTTAGTTCTCTCATTAACCCTTTGCGGCGCAAGGCATTACATTTTTTGAAAAATGATGAAAAAACATCATGAATGGGTTTAGTTTATTGTCTAAACTTAGAATGTATAAAAAAATTTAAAAAATCTTACTTCATTCCGAGGGGGTTCGTCCCCCTTTGGGGCCACTCCCTCAAATGAGTATCCCTTAGATACAGCCATCTTGATATACTCAAAAAATATTGTTGAATATTATAGAAAATCGTAAATTAAAACTTCAAGAATATTGGAGGAAAATTTTTGAGTTAATTTGCTAAAAACGTAAAGGTTCAGAACTGAAAAAAATTCTTATCTCCGAGTTAAGGAATTTTCCCAAATGTTATCTCTAATAATTCCTATTCTGTAACGAAATTTTATGAGGCTGCTATATACGTTCTAAAAGGAGTACTATTAGCCCTATCCTAAAATGAGCACTATTAGCCCTCTCCTAAACCTATTATTTTTCATTTATAGTTGAATTTAACGGTTGCGAAGCGAGTGAAATTAGGTGTGCCATCAGCTGGCACACTGCACCGCAATGGGTTAAAATTGTTTTGTACACTAAAAAGCATATGTGATTTAACAAGAAAGTTTAATTTCTGTCCTTGTTAGGATGGATTAAAGCTCTACAAAGGACATGGGGTTTGGATAATTATGACTATTTTCTTCAAAATATTGATTTATAGCTAAATTAGCAAGAGTTAGCAAATGCAAATTTGGTAAAATTGGCATTGAACCTCAGGTTCTCTAGTGTTAGGAATTTAAGTAATGTTTGTTTAGGTAAACTTTTAATAAAGTTTTATTTGAATATTCTTTGTTGATTTGCTCAGTATACTAAACCAGCAATTATAAAATTTTAGTTTTATTACAGATTCATGTACATTTGTAATATGATCATAATGTGTGTGGTGGTGGTGAGGGGGGAAAGACAGATAAGGTGCATTCTAGGACTGGGTGATGTTAATGTTTTAGCATCGCGATATTTCGATACATCAATGTTTTGCACTTACTATTGCCTAATTTTGCATTCTTACAATTTTGAGTGGTTGATTAAGGCATTTATATGCTTATAATAAATTCAATCCTTAGTTACCTAACAAATAAAGTGTCAAAAAATACTATAAATTTGTCTAGTTATTAACAATAAATTGTATATTAAAAACAATACGTTCTTCTCTTCAACCAAACAAACGATGAACAGCAAGATTGATAATTATACCCTTAAACTTAAAACAACATCAGAGAATTTACATGATTAGAAGAAAGTCCGAGGCCACTCTATGTAATGCACGTTTTGACGACTGATAGATTCTACAACAGACAAAACACTTCGCTTCCTCAATTCTCGAGCTGAGTTATTTTCATCGTTTTCATTCGCCGTCACATCGGGATTCATCATGTCGGCACAATGATCCGCACTTTGCAACGTATGTCTCTGATGAGTCACGATGGAAGAAACATGGGGAAAGATACGTCACGGTAATCACTAATGATCGGGGAAATGCCGCACGCTTCGGTCATTGATGCGCGATCGGGAACAATGCTCTTCACGGCGCTTGTGGACATCGATGTCTACGATGCATCGGGAAACATTGTACACATCGCGAGTAAATCAGAATTTCTGATGCTTCGGGGAAAAACGACAATATAGACGTCGGAACGGCGATGATTGTGTAACATCGATATTTTCCGATGCATCGAAAATCAGCACAGTCTTGGTGCATTCTGACAGATCTAATTTCAGTTTGTCATTTTTACATATATATGATTTAACTCTTAAACTTCCCCAGACCTTCTTACAACTTGGTCACATTTCTACATTTCATTTTTTTGTACGACTATTCTAATAGTTTTCAAATTCTCCTATTTGTACATATTTTAAACCCCAAAAATATCTATTGGCATAATTCACTTGTTCTTCGTCTTCTGCTTAATTTTTGAGAATTAAGTTCGGAATATAATCTAAGATGTCTTTCACAGATTTTTCTGTTTATAAATCCATAATACATTAATTTTAGCTGTATTAGAATCACATGTTAGAGTTTTCATATTCTATTTTCTGGTTGATATTACTCTGTTTTTTATAGCTTTAATGATCAAATTGTTGTCCTATTTTTAAAATAATTTCTCCATTTTAAATTAGGGAATTATGCAATGAAAGATCTTGTTCTCAAACTTCCAAATGGTAGCCCACAACATGATTCTGGAACATCTGATGATACGATTGCTGCAGTTCTTGCAACACTGAATGAAGTAGTGGCAAAACAAAGTGATTTTGCTAGGTCACTTTTATCACTGGGTGGTGTTGAAAGGTTACATCAAATAACTCAGCAAAAAAATAATTATTCTCCTAGAGTGGTGAAGTTTGCATCCCAAGTATGTATTCTTCATTTTGTAAGAAAGATTGATTACATAAAATGTTCAGTTAATTTTTTTTTTTTCTCATTTGTATCAAAAAATATAACTAATTTTAAATTTGTAATTTTCATTAGATTTCATGTGTGATATGAATATAAATTTTTTTTATTCTGCATTCTTAAAATGCTGTTTAGTGGTTTACAATAGTATTCAAAATTAAGTGATTTGGTTATTTTGTGGTGAATTTCCCCCAAAACTGTCAAACTAAAGGTAAAACTCTGTGCCTTGTGAGGTAATCCATCTTGAGTCCAATTTTGCTGATTTTTTAAAAAATTACATTTGCATTGTCCCAACCACAACTTCGAATAGGCAAAGTGTTGTAGCTGTAGGTCCAAAAGATAACCGCTCTCAGAAAATAAATTGTACATTGCATTACATTCCCATCTGGAATTTCTTTTGACTGCTGAAAAATTGTTACAAATTGCAAATGATTTGATTTACCACTTAATGATTTCAAGCAAAGTTTCAGTTCTTTAGTGTGGAATACACGAGTGTTTATAGGGTTGATCTGATTGATGGATTTCTTAAATTTTGTCCCATAGTTCTGGAGAAAATTTATCAAAAGTGATTGTATTTTTAATTTTGTACACCAGTGTAATATATTACCACCTTCAAATGCAATACTTCCAAATAATTTAATCTTATTTGTTTCAGAAAAGGAAAGATGTACAATTATTGAATAACTAAGTTTTCTTTTAGCCATTTAGTGTAGTTAATGTTTTGAAAATTTTTATTTAAAAAACTCTGGACAATTTTTAATTTAAATTTATTGCTCTGAATTACTTTTGGATGTATAACACACTAAAGAGTTGTGTTGATTTAGTGGTCTGGAATTTGTAATGGAAAAGACCAACGCTTGCAAGATATTTATGTAGAGAACTGCTTAAAAAAAATTTGTTATTTTACAGGTTTTGTATCTTTTCCTCTACTAGAAATTGTGCATTTTCATTGTCATCAAGAATGTGGTTTGAAAATACTCCGTTCCTTTAGTTTTCATAACCAGTTGCCTTTTTACTTTCATTTTAAATAAGGAAGTTTATTAAAATTAATTTATTAGTATATTTATTATTTCATTCATATTAGATAATATTTAATGCAGAAGCAGCCGAGAACTTAAATGAGGGAAAAGTCAGTTTAATGATGAATATTTTATTATCTTTCTGAATATTTTTATTGATTTATAAAAAATGTTTCGAGTGCATTCAGGCTTTAGAGACAATTGCTTTTTTAATAGTCTTTTTATTCTGATTTTCTGACTGGCATATAATTTAACATTATAAGTAAACATGTAGTTGAGAATAAAGATATTTATTTTTAGAGTGATTGATAGAAGTATCATTCCTATTTCAGCTATTGTATAACATGTGGCAACACCAAGAGCTTCGAGAAGCATACAGGAAAGCAGGGTGGAAAGAATCTCACTTTGTACCTAAATCTAGTGCTGTTAGAAATTCCCTTTCTTCTCCTACTTCAGCAAATAGTACATTGAATCGCCCTGTGAGTACACAAGGAGGCACAAAGTATGAAGATCGAACACTTCCGCATGGAACTGAGCTCAATTCTTCATCAGGTATGAATTAGTGGTCTCCTTTCTTTGTTTTCTTTAAAGGAGTGAGTGGATCAGAAAAAAATTTAAATTGGAAATTATTATTGAACAATTCGTAGAAAATATATTTGTTGTTTCTAACTCTTTTATCTTGTTTTTTAAATATGAATTTTATTGGGAAAAAATTTATTTTCAGTTTTTCAAAAATGCATTGTTATTAGTGCTGCCTACTTGTTATAGTTTAGTTTTATCATGAATTTTATTTTTCTTTCAGCTGCAATACCCTACAGTAGAGTAAGTATATTTGTTCTATTTTTGTTTGATTTTTAAGTATCTCAGTGTTTATTATTGATTTTTGGAGCTTTAAAAAAAAATTCTATATATTTTTAAAACAATTGATCTAAGAAGTTAACTCATGTCTGCTTTTCTGCCATTTAGGGTGGCATTAAAACCTTCAGTAGTTATAACAGATCTTAAATACTTATGCTAAAGATACAAATATATATTTTTTATTAGCTCCTGACATTTTAATTAAACTCTGTACTTTTAAGACACTGTAAAAGGAAGTTATTTAATGTTACATATGTTAATATTAGTTGTCAAGCTAATAGCTTATATTTTTAAAATTGAAATAAAATTTATGTGTAGGTGTGCCTTTCCATTTCAAATGTTAGTTCCTGAAAAAGTACTACATTTTAATAATGAATATTTCTTACAGTCTGAAGAGCTTCCCTTGAGTGAATTAAGCCATAGTACTGAACCTCCACCTTCATCACAAATTCATAGGCCTCATATGGGAGTTTACCCTCCAGGAATGGTATGTACCTTTCAGTTTGAAAAATTGTAATCAGTGAATTGAATTTGGTATTGTGATAGCTTATTTGGCATCGTTTATTATTCTCATCTATATGTTATAGTTGCTTTTCGATAAATGTATTGAAACGAACTTTTTCTTTCATTCTAATGAGCAGAATAAGTTTCATCTTGAATCCCGCCATTTGATGCAGGTTTGACTAAAGAGCAAAATTAAAACAATTCTAAATATGCAAGAGAATATTAATATTGCATCGAAAATATGCGACATGTATTTAATGGCATGTATGTATCATTCTTTCATTTGAAGTGATACACTTGCTCTATTTGAGTCATAAATTTTTAATAAACTAATATTATTTTCATACTTTTTTAAAGAAGGACATTAAATGAAGGCATTTTCAGCTGTACTTGAAGATTTGTGCCCGTCCAAGACTGGCTTTTAGCTTGCCAACAATATCTCGGATCTGATTGTCACAAATTTACTAACAAAACTTGAAGAAAATCTCATGCAGATTGCCAGGGTGCTTTAGAAATAAAATAAAAAAAGCATGAAAAACAGAAATGATGAATCAATTGACGCTAACTTTCATTTTGCGAAATATTAAATTGCAAAATTAAGTACGAAAAAGAAAGAACCTTTTTAACGAAAATGAAAGCAAAGATTTCCGAGAAGTGGGAAAATAATTTAATTATAGCTGCGAAAAAGAACCTTTTTAACGAAAACGAAAGTGGAAAAATAAATTAATTCTAATTAATTAAATATTTGCGGTTTGTATTCTCTTTAATGTCTCACCCTCCATTATGCTAATCTTCGTTTCGTTGCAGTGAGATCTTCTCTATGCATATTGTTTACCAACAATCTTTCTCTTTCAAAGATAAGGGAAATTCACTTCCACACTCTCTCCCGTTTCTAAGATAAAAACCCTTTGGCACTCTCCCCTGGAATTCTAAGAAAAATACCTTCCTTGTTCCCCCTGTAGGTGTGGCGGTGGGTCGTAGCCACACCCATATTCCTGAGGCGTTAGAGGCTGTGTCACCGCATTTATATTATAGAATTTCAAATAATATTTAATGAATATTTTGATGGTCTAAATCTTTACTATATTGTTATTGCTCTTATGTAATTTGCTGTTTGAGAATGTTTGTGTGAAATGTTTGCAGCATTATATTTGAAATTGAGTGCAGTCTGTTTTTCCGTAGCATTTAAATGATCACAAATGGCTGTAACTGTAATACAAAAAAATTATGTTTGAATATGTGGCAGGTTGACTTGCTAGCATCTGTCTTTTTTAAAAAAATTATTTACTTAAAAATGCAAGAATGAACTCCTCACTTTTTTTACAAATGTAATTGTGTTAATTTTGAATACATTATTTTGGTAATCTCTGAAAATTTTTAATTCCTGGCCTCTTTCTTTATAATTTGTTTCTTAATTAAAATTTTTTCTTAGCTTAAAATGTGTTTTATTAGAAATTATTAATCATAATCTTTTTTCCCTTTATGGGTGTCAAATTCATACATGTTAGCCATAATTGTACTAAGTAGTATTTTGCATCTGTAAAGTAATATAAAATTATTGTCAAGTTTTTATTATTTTTTTTTCACTGCCATATTTTGTAGTTCTTAATTTGTGTGAAATTTACAGTTGAATACATGAAATATTCGCTTGTAACATTATTGACAATGATGCTTTTGAAGTCTGATTGCTCACTTTGTTTTTGTATGTAGACTGCATTAATTTTTAAAAACTCAATATTTATCCTATTTTTAGCCCCCTCATGGGTACTAACTTTTCCTTCCTTGGAGCTTTCCAATCTAATGGTAATGGTTAAACTAATCTATACAATAATTAATCCACTTATGCATGTTCCTTGTTCTCCTTTACTTTCAAGCTAGTTGCGTAGATTTCTCTTTAGCATGCATTGGCTTTTCCTGCTTGTTTTCAAAGTACATTCATTCCTGTAAATCTAGCTCAGAATATTGAAATGGAACTAGATGAAAAATTTGGTTCTCAATTCTTTTTTTCAGGAAATTGACAAGGATTTGAATAACTAATCAATTTCTACTAACCTTTCAATTTTCTATTGTGTTTCTAAAGGTATTGAAGTTTCATTTTGCCAATTCCTGAACAATATGTAAAATAAGCTAATTGATTTTTTCAAACGAATTTTTTGTTCAAAATACTGTTTCTTAATATATATTTTGTAATTAAAAAGAAATTGTTGATATGAAGAATAGAAGCTATACTATACATTTTCCCTTGGGGTAGGATCATATAATTAGTTTTCAAAATCACGAGGCCTGCTTTGGAATCTTCTTTTAAAATTGTTGCAATTGGATATGTTATGGTAATCTGTTGAAAGCAGTCATTAAGTTTTTTCTTGTGTATTAAAAATGTTCCTCAGAAAATTTCAATTAAAGATAGGCTTGTTTGACAGGTCTGTTGTGCCTTAAAACCTGCAACAAACAGACAGTTCTCACTTATGATTAAATATAAGTAAAATTTCTGGTTAACAGATTCGAAATTACTTAAACACAAATTTAAAATACTACAATCCTTCTATGAGCACTGCCTTTTTAAAATTTGACCAAACTGTAGTGAGAAAATTTAATTAGTGTAATAAAGTCTGTTCAGCCTTTATTAAGATTTCCCCTTTGACTATTCATAAGAATTTTATTCCATACTTTCTAATACACTTATTTGTTTCCATTCTAATGGTAAATTCTCAAGAGAAATTGTTGCAAAAAAATAATGCATTGTATTGTTTGTAGTTCTCCTTTTGTAAGTTTCTTATAGCATCTATGGTAAACAATCTGTAGCTAAGTATGTCCTCAATAAAAAGTCTAGTATAGGTTTTTAAGAGTTTTGATGAAAACATAGGATGTAAATGTATTAATGCAGGAAATGGGGCAGGTGTAATTGTTTTCATCCAATATTAAAATTATGGTGAACACGCTCATGAACATTCAAACTAATATTAGTTAAATTTCAGTGATTTTGGATAATTCTAGTCTTAATATTCTTATTAAATTTAATCAAGTACTATTTATTACTTTCAAAATTAAAAGAACATCTATAAAAGTGCATGTAACTTGAATAATTTTGCAGTTAAGAACATAGTAATTGCACAATTTGGTCATGTCTGACTTATCTTCCAAATGTTTGCATTTTTTTTTTTAAATAAATTTAAATAGGGAATGTGATACAAGGTGGGATAGGAAAAAGTTAGGTGTTGCAGCTTTTTAGATATATATAGAAAAAAAATTAATAAAGTGTGTAGTTTTACACAGGTAGTTCCAGTGCCTTTCAATCTGTTGTGACATCATTTGTCTTTTTTTTTAAAGCAATTGTTGCCAAATGATGGACCTGAGGGTCTGTTGTGGTATGTTTCCCGACAATGTCTGCATACATTATCAGTATTTTAAAACATTTGCAGATGCTTGATGTGATGCTTTGGCTACTTTTTGGTCTTTTCAGACCTGTGTCTTGCTTCCATTCTCCCAATCACAAGACATTTCTCACAATCCATCAGATGCATTCTCGACCACATGTTCCACCTTCAGCGTGTGAAGATTTTGTCCAATTACTCATTTGGCCCTTGAAATTAGATTTCAAAGCACCTGCTTGCACTTCTTTCCACATATGCTGAAAGAATCAATGAAAAAATGTTCATATTTCTGTGATACAAAGGTGAATCTGATTGGATTATGCAATAACCTTGATTTTGAGTTACCATCTCATTAGACTTCATATAATAATCGACATAAAGAACGTTTATATAGTTCCATTAATTTTTCCCATATGTGTATTAGTGTGCTGTGAGTAGGTTTCATAGTGTAAATTTAACTGAGGGTAATTATTTCAAGATTTGTAGGAGTTTCATGTTATTTTTATGATTAAAATATTTGAAAAGTGCAAGTGTTAACTTTTAGTAAAGATCAGAATTTATGTGCTTTTAATATATTAATTCTTATGATTGGCAAAGTTTTTTAGTAGTTTTTATATGTAATAGAAACTTCACAATGTCACTGTTCGTTTCTTCACTTAAAATATTCATTTTAAGCAAAATGGCGTGTTAAATGTTTGGCTTTTTCTGCACTCTTATTTGCATGTATGCTATGATCTGCAAATCATTTTGGCTCTGTTGAAGTGCTGTCCAAATATTATTTTCAAGCCTTTGTGATTTTGTTGCATGAAAAAAATGCTGTAGTTTGTTTACAGTTTCTAATGAACTAAATTGGTATCTTTTTTCCAAATGTAAAACATCTGTTTTTTCTAAGCTCACACTAAATTTAACTGCTGATAATTCTGTAGGTATTTAGAATATCTTCCATTCATTGTTAGTTTGTTTTATCTCCAAGTTAAGATGCAGGTCGTCTTTAGCACAAGAAAAAGAAATAGTTTTAAATTGACTCTGTGATGTTCTGGCAAAAGTTAACTTTTGAAATTTCCTCTGGTGCCTATTTTCTCGGTGTTTGTGTTATCAGAATTGCTTTCATGTTTCACTGGGTGTAACGTTAAGAGTGTATTTTGTATAAACTATTGACAGTAAAGTTAAACTAGACTGGCGGATCTTGAAAGAGAACATCTTTATCACTTGGTAGTTGCAGCTTTGGAATGGTAGGTTTAAATCTGATTTACATTATACCTTTTGTTAATCATCTTCACATTGCTTTAATATGGGAGTTTGGAGAATGCAATACCTTCTCGGGTGTTATTGTTCCTAGCTTTAAAATATGAAGTCGGTCTATGACATCTCATGTTGCATAAAAAAACAGGATTTAACAAGACAACGTTTTTATGCAAAATAACATTTGAGATTTTTTTTTTCAGTAAGTAAATGTTCTTGTAATTTAAATGGATTGTGAATTTAGTCTTTTTAATTTATAGTTATATTTTAAAATACACAATTGGTATTCATAAGCTTGATTTGCTAAATGTTTCAGATACATAGTTTCTTTGGTACTTAATGATAATATTGTGTTTGTGAATACTTTTCTAGTATCTTAAGCATCTTTTTAAAAAAATTATTGAATACGGTATAAGTATTGAATAATAAATCCCGATGCATTTTTTAATTGATGCTTAAATTTAAGCACTTGTAAATTAAGAGTTAGTTACTTTTTTTTATGTGTATTGTAACAGTTGTTTCAAATTTGGTAATTTGCTTCAACAAATTAAGAATGCTGTATGTTAGCTATATAAGCTAATTTATCATGCAATTTTCTACGGGTTAGGCAGAATAATATGAATTTATGCAAGTCGAAATAGACCTGGTAGTACAATTTATGTCTATGGTTAATAAAAAATGGGACAATTTAAGGATTTCATTAAGTTCTTTATTGCACCCTCATTTTGGGAAGTAGCACAGTATCTGCAGTTAAAATACCTTTTTACATTGTTTTTTAAATTTTATGTACGAACCTTGTGAGCAAAAAAAAAAGTGCAGTGAAAATAGTTTAATTTCCTTAACAGCAACTGAGTTCCCCATAAAGAAAAAAAATACAGTTGATGTAGCAGACTATACAGAGAATTGTGAACTTGAATTGCATACTCTGAAATGTGATGATAGGTAATTTTTGTAATACTACAGACTATCAATTTTTCATCTTTACTTCAGAAATATTTTATGTGTATCTGTTTACTATAACTGTTTTAATGTTTTAGGTGTTTTGAATTTTAAATGAAAAGAAATGTTTTATAATTTTTGACTAATTACCTTACTTGTTTTTATAAGTACATATCTGATATACAATTTTTAATTATAGCAACAAGCCCGATCCCCAACAGAACCAGTATATGCTCAGGTAAATAGAGAAAGGAAAAAGGATAAAAGAGATGGTGTACGACGTCACTCGGACAAAAAAATTTCAGTCCAGCTCCTTGCCAATGATCAATCTGATGGTATGCCAGCTGGTGACTCTTGGGTGTGATCTGTTGCCTCCCTCTCAGTCCTTTTCTTGCTTCCTGTTGCGAATGCCTATTTCCATCTCTGTGCTGAATACAGAATTTATGAAGAGATCTTAATGTGAAAACTTACGTGAAAAAAAAAAAAAAACCCCCGAGTCGGTTTAAAGAACTATGATTCCCCCTTCCAAGTTGCCAGATGTTTACTGGACACAGTGTATATATTCTGCCTAGAATCATATGAAATCTTCCCTCGCAGCTGATTTGTTCAGTTACGGGTGATAATGAACAAATAAACAGAATGGCCAGCATCACTGGCTGATGAAGCCACGGGCAAAGTGGTGGAAAGTGGTGTTTCGAGCAAAAACTTCTTTTGATTGCTCGGCACGTGCCTCCGTAAAATGTGTATATACAAGTTAATAGACAGAGTAATAACTGTTATTACTTGCCTATTAAGACAGTTGATTGTGCCAACCATCAGCGCTCTCGAGCACCTTTTAAGTAGCTTGCAGTGCTGAAAAGTAAGCTTGGTAACTGTATGCTGCTTTCATTTCCTGATTAAAGCTCAAAAGATGACTTTCTTTTTATTAGCATCCAGATCTATCTATAGGCTATCCATGCCGTTACCTTAGATAGCCTTGCCTTAATACACTACTTGAATGTGTGAACAAGGAACTGCCACTGGAATAGCTAATGCTGTTCCTTCTCTTAATTAAGTTTGCAAATCGAAAAGAGAAGCATGAACAAAAGGCTGTGTAAATGTTATGAAGTGTTGCAAAAATAGTGTTGAGCCTGGATGTTTGTACTATTGCAAATATCTTATTTGAAATTAAATGTTTTATTTCTGCTAGTGCATTTTTTAATTTTTGCATTTTTTTACTGGTTTACTTATAGAAAATTAATTTTAAATATTTAAATAAAACTTAAGACCAGCAATATTATCTTCAGTATTAATCACAAGATTTTAGAAATCCGCAAAAGTCTTTCATTATTGTTCTGTGTTGTTTTTAGAGTAATTCTGCAAGTTCATTGTAAAATAATGAGAATGATTTTAACATTATATGCAATGTAGTTTTTCATCTTTTGTCATTCGAGTTTGAAGTTTCGTAGTAGCCTATTTAAGCACCATTTGATAATGTATTTACATTTAATATACCATTGCCAGCAAGTTAATATCAAGAAGTTTCATAAGGTGAATACAGTAAAAGACAGTAGAATCATCTGGGATAGAACAATTGGATGAATATTGTCGACATTTTAGTCATGCAAAATTTTCCTCCCTTAGCCATTTATTGTGCATTGGGGGATATTTTTAAAAATCAGTCTTTGGTACTTGCTAATCATCAGCTACACTATGAAATGTAAAGGATGATGCATCTTTTCTGATAATTGGTATAGAAAATACATGTTTTAGTTTTTTAAAATGTATCATATTTATGCACCAAGTTTGTGTAATTCATTTCTCATGATAACATAAGTATCAGGGGTGCTACAAAACATCAAACATTGAAAGAACTCTTACCCATTCCGTGAAGTTTTTTTATCTGTGCAGCTCTTTTGTATGATATTTACTTTTGTTAGATTTGTTTATATTTCTGTACATGTCCTAGACTAAGTATAAAAATGCACTGTATCTTTTAAGTTATTGCATTTAATTATAAGATAAATATTGCCTTACAGGCTGCTGACCTAGTGTTTTTATTTCAAAATCTTTACTAATGAAGTTGACCTATTTACATGTTTAAAATGTTAAATTTTTAAGTCGTTTTACATATAAAGTTGTGCAGAATTCAAAAGTGTCAAAACTTGTCTAGTTGAAATACTTGATTAATAAATTTTGTCATGCAAATATTGCAGTTTTCTTTTTTCTTATATTTAGATTTTAAACAGAGTTTAAAATGTTTTTTTTTTAAGAGATAGCTTGTGAACCAGACCATTTAAAAGGTTTGTTCATTACTTATAATTAATCTACTAATTTTGAATTAACTACAGCAGTACATTTTACTTTGATCAACAATTCAAAATTTTTATATTCAGGGATGAGATTCTTCCCTTTTTTCGCGAATTTCCGCTTTCTTTTTTTGTTATTTTGAAGAAATTACGCTTTTTTTTTTTTTACCGCAAAAAAAATATATATATTGCTTTTTCTTCCGAAAATTCCGCTTTCACACAAAGAAAAGAAACCTTCCTATCTTCCGTTTTCGAATGAAAATTCTGGGAA
>BGPR01040277.1:0-14013 GCA_013235015.1 Araneus ventricosus | reverse complement strand
GTCTCGTTTTACTTGCGTATTGGAAGCAATCTCTGCGCATGCGCAAGCTATTCTCCTGTTTTCTTCTCCTCACGCGGAACTTGCATTGCTAGAGTTTGAAAAAATAAAATAAATATTGCGAAGTTTTAATACATACGTATCTTTTTGAATATGATTCTTCACCTTAATATTTTACTATCACTATAATCAACAATGAAAAACCTTCTGATAGTCATTGCATTCTGGGTTGCAGTTGGTTCGAACTTTTTATCAACGCAGGGGGAAGGGAAATGACAAATGTTTGAAAAGTATACGAGAAAGTTCAGGGGAGGCCACTCCCGCTGGTTTTGTATTAAAATATGTGTCTTTTGTATTTTATTGGAAGTTGCGGCATTTTTGAGCCATTCTGTCTAATACAAAGTTTATTTTTTAAATTTTTGTTATCTTTTGTTAACTTATTCCAAATGTACTTGATAAAAATAGTATACTTATCATATCCGAAATTCCATGTTAAAATATGTACAGTTATAAAATCCTGAAAAATTTAGTATTTTCACTTATCTATCGTGGAATGATTAGTTGAAAAATAATATTCCTTTTTCCATAGGAAACATCAAAATTGTGTTAAAATTCGGCTTCCATTTTTAATACCTTTTAGTACTATATCTAGTTCACCGGCTATCTTTTTTTACAACTACACATTACCCATTTTTTACTTTCTCGTATACGAAGTATACAAAGAGAAAGCATTGTACTCGTCAAAAAATTCGAACTCGAGATTTTGACGAATCTCCATGTTTTAGACATCCCTGAGTCAGAAAAACACAATTTTGGAATTATGTCTGCCTGTGTGTCTGTCTGTCTGTCTGTGAACACGATAACTCGAAAACTATTAGAGCTACGGGGATGAAATTTGGTATGTGATCTTTAAACATAACTTGTAGGTTTCTATCAAATTTTGGACAAAATCCATCGAAGCGAAGTCTGTCTGTCTGTATGTCCGAAGTCATGTGAACACTATAACTCAAAAACTTGAATAGCTAGATGGATAAAATTTGGTACACAGTTTTATCGTCATGAATGTAGGTCCGTATAAAATTTTAGGCCAAATCCGTCAGCGGGTTGACTGTTTGTCGGTCTGTATAATCGCATACTTGTATCTCATAAGCCCTTTGGCTTAGATAAATAAAACTTGATATCGCTGATGCTAACATTATTATAGATCTGTGCCCTATTTTCATCTCAATCGGTTGAAAAACAGGTGTTCAAATTGCATATTTAGTTCAAAATGCACATTACGACTGTGTGTTGGCGAGCGTTTCGCTTATTTTACTTAAGTGAGTATGGTTGGCGTTTGACCTTGGCGGAAATTAAAGCGAGCCGCAAACACGCGCTTCGGAAATTATGGCAATCCCCAAAACGAAACTTCTTTTTGATATTCTCCAGATGGACTCCTGTGATTAACCAGAGGTGTAGTGAAATGTTGTGCGATATCTATAGTAAGATTTCGTACTCAAAAACGTTAAATAAAGTTGTGGTACCTCAGCGCGCGTAAAAATTGCAAACATACGCAATTTTTTTTTTTGCAAAATATTAAGTTTTTTGGAATTCATAAATTTTATATGTTTCATTGTAAGTCACCATTCATATTTTTTTTTCAAAACAACCAGGCCTTGGGTAAATACCCCAAAAATATTTCCCTACCAACTGGGTGTTTACCCATCCCACATTACTGGTCGTATGCGAGAAAGTTTCGGGGAGGTCACTCCCACTGGTTTACTCTAAATTCCTTTGTTTCGGAAACATCAAATTCAAAATTTCTAACAATTGTGTGATAATATTTCCCATTGTTGGAGGGAGATATTACACCTGGGATAGATTATGTTTTTCATCGTGTTGCTCGTAAGAAACCATTGCTTCTTGAATTCAAATTTAAAAGCTCCCAATTGCATAAAAACACTTTTGAGAATTCTTTTCCTATTAAAAATGTTCAAATTCGGCTAGAGTTCTAAATTGTATTAGGCTACATTTACTAAGCGAGTAATGATAAGTTAGATTTCCACAATGGTTTTATTACATTGGACACTACTGTTAAATGAGTTTCAGAGGAGATTGTGGCGCTTCTCAATGGATAAGTGGGACAGTGAATCACGTAGGAGATTCGGGGTGCACGTTTAGTTAGCAAACATTTGTTGGAAAATTTATTGATAGTAGAAAGTGATTGTATGGTGTGCCGTAATATCTTTTGGAATTGGGCTCAGTTATACAATCGAGAAACAGCATTTATTATGTAAACTGTCTCTGAATGTTTATAAATTGCTGCGTTAAACTTTATCATCTCCAATCCGTTGAACAATAGACATAATGCAAAAATTAATTTTGGAAAGACGTAACCCTAGAATTTTTCCTGTAGCGTTTTTTCCAAAAATAGCTTTATCTCAGAATCAGTATTTTGGAAATACCTACCTACAGAGAAGAACGCCATCTGATGCTCCCGTCCCCGTCAGTGAATGGATTGAAGAGTATGACACGGGGATTTTATTTAAATCAAAGAATTTACAGAAATTTGCACTATATTAGGCGCAATTTTTACACTTCTGTCCTATCTAGATATACACTGAAGAGCCAGAAAAACTGGTACACCCGTCTAATATCGTTTAGGGCCAACACGAGCACACAGAAGTGAAGCAAAACGACGTGGCATGGTATCGACTAATGCCTGAAGGTATCCTGGAGGTTTTTCACACCATGAATCCTGCAGGGCAGTCCGCAAATCCATAGGAGTGCCAGGTGGTGGAGATCTCTTCTGAACAGCACATTGCAAGGCAACCCATATAGGTTCAATAATGTTCATGTCTGAGGATTTAGGGGGAAAATAGAAGTGTCTAAAGTCAGAAGAGTGTTCCTGGAGCCACTTGGTAGCGATTCTTGACGTGTGGGGTGTCGCACTGTCCTTCTGGAATTGTCCAAATTCGTCGGAATGCACAATGCACATAAATGGATGTAGGTGATAGGATAGGTTGCTTACACACCTGTCCCTGTCAGAGTCGTCTCTAGACGTATCAGAGGTCCCAGTATCAGTATCAAGCCAACGTCAGAGGTATCAGTATCCCATATCAAGCCAACTGCAAACGCTCCATACTACCACAGAGGCTCTACCAGATTAAACAGTTCCCTGTTGACATGTTGGGTCCATGGATTCATGAGGTTGTCTCCATACCAGTACATGTCCATCCACCCGATACAGAAATAGGGACAGAAATAGCAGGGGCACCGCCCCGAGACTGCACAACAGCTGAGGTCTTACGCAGTGGCTGGAGCGGGCCTGCAATATCCACCCGATACAATTGGGAATGAGACTCGTCAGACCAGGCAACTTGTTTCCAGTCATCAACAGTTCAATGGCGGCGTTGGCGGGTCCAGGAGAGTGTAAAGCTGTGTGTCGTACAGTCAACAACGGTACACGAGTGGGACATCGGTTCCGAAAGCCCGTATCAATGATAGTCCGTTCAACAGTTCGCACGCTGACATTTCCTAATGCCCCAGCATTGAAATCTGCAGCAATTTGAGGAAGTGTTGCACGTCTAACTCGTTTAAGGCTTCTCGTCAGTCATCGACGGTCCCGTTCTTTCAATGTCTTTTTCTGGTCGCGCCGATGTCGGAGATTTGATGTTTTACCGGATACCCGATATTCATGGTACACTCTTGAAATGGTTGTATGCGAATATCCAAATTTCATCGCTACCTCGGAGATGCTATGTCTCATCTCTCGTGCGCCGACTATAAGGCCCCGTTCAAAGTTACTTAAACCTTGATAACCTGCCATTGTAGCAGCAGGAACAGATCCAACAGCTTTTTCAAATACCTGTTGTCTTATATAGGCGCTGCCGACCGCATCGCGCTAGGCTGATGGGTTGCATATCTCCGTTATTTGCATTCAAACATCTGTACCAGTTTTTTTGGCTCTTCAGTGTATCTTGATTACATTTTCTTTTACCTTTATGAATAAATGTTAGCAATTTCATAAATAATAACAACTAAATGCGCTTAGATTTTATATTACGTTTCTTAATATTTCCCCGTTTCTTTTTAAGATTGTATTATAAATTATAATACTAATAATAACAATCATACAAAAACATATATAATTAAAAATCATGATAATAATTTGATCCGACATCGTATTTATTACTTTGTAATTCTGAAAATAGAAATATCAAGAACAATAATAAAAATAATTATACAATGGATAATAATAATCATAATCCCAGTACTTAGATTACATAACTACGTCCACTTGACAGGCTTCAATTTTTTGAAGATTGAAATGTGTTGGCAATTTAATGCAGAAGTTCAAAGTTCACTGATTTTTCTGTCTATACAAATGCATTTTTCAACAATTCAGGCCTTCTCTCGGACTTTTAAAACCAAGCTTGATTGTCTATTCAGACCGCCTCATCTCTTAGAGCCCTAACCTTATCCAGTATGTTGTTTCTTTGGGGGTTATCTGATAAAAGATCGTTTAATCTAATCCAGCTACATACAGATGAAAGTCAATCGAATCTGTCAGTTTTGCAAGTTGTGATGCCGTATATGTGTGACTCAATGTATTATTCAAGAAATAGCACATTTTCTGCCATGATGTACACAAGGCTATTGTGATCTGAGTACAGCCGAAATATAGATTTTTAACTTTCTCAAATCCTTAATTTACGAGTTCGTGACAGGTTGACTCATTATCTACTTCAAATTTTATTTTGGGCAAATATTGTTGTAGAAATTGTTGAAAAATTGTTTATATGGGTGATATTAACATAGAATATAAAATATCCTTCAATACTCATTGTCTGTATTCTGTGTAGTCTTTGAAATATTATTTATTCTCATTAAACAAAAGTGCATGTGAAGTGTTGGGTTAAAAAAAATCTTTCGAAATGTCTTCCTTTTGGCATACGTTTTAGAAATAGTTTATGGAGTAGCTGGGAAGCCTATCGCATATTTTTACATTTCGCAAGCCATTTTATTTCTGCTAGAACTCCTTCATCGGCTATATCTATTAATAAGGACACTTATAATCTTAATACTTGAAGGGTCAAATGAAAACCTAGTCTACAACAAAATGTTTTGCTGACCACATTGAACTTTCCATTGTCAGTGACCTGATTGTAGAATTTTGGTTTCTCGATCGACGGAGGATCGTGGGTTCGACACCCTACCGTCCAAATATTTGGGCTTGAGGATGTTGCCAGCGTGGATACAATATACTTTCATTTGATTGCAGAGTCTTGATTTCGTAATCGGAGAATCTTGGGTTCGACATATTACCGTCTAAGTATCTGAGCTTGAGGATATGAACTGCGTGGCCACATAATACTGTTATTTGGCTACCGAGTCTCGATTTGGCGATCAGAGAATCGTGGATTCGACACCTTACCGTCTAAAGATATGGGCTTGAGGATGTGGCCTGCGTGGCCGCAGAATACTGTTGCTTGGTTGCACTGAGTCTCAGTTTTGCGATCGAAGAATCGTGGGTTTGACACCTTACCGTTCAAAGATACGGGCTTCAGGATGTGGCCTAAGAGAAAAGTACACACTATATCTTTTTCCACGGGTCGTCATTCTATGCGTCTCACATCTGCGTGGCGCAGAGAATCGAATGTTGGTCAGGCCTTACCCTCTTTCTCAGATTACGGTACAAATTTACAAGGTCCATCCTGAGAAGCCTTCGAAATGGCAGGTAATTTATCAGACCAAATTTTTTAATTTCAAATTTCTTACATTTTGATGTATCAGTAAAATTCGAGATTCTTTTGTGGGAAATTCTTAACGTTTCATTCATGGAAAATTTTCCATAAGAATATCGGAACTGCATCTCCTTGATTATCCACGCGATTATAAAATTTCCGAAAATTCCGTGATTCCCGTCAAAAAGTCTCTTGAGTTCAAAAGGCCGGCTCTGTAGCTCATTAAGAGAAAATTTAGTATTTTGCAGGCGTGAACAGTGTTATTCTGGCGGGAAGTTTATAAATAATTCCGAACAAATCATCCGCATCCCACGGTAGCTCCTACATTACCGGTTGTTCATCTTGTGGACGTCAATTTTGCTTGGCAGTTGATCAAGGATGGAACACCGCCTATTTATTAGCAGTTCCCGCCTTTCGGTGCGCCAAATGACGTCAGCAACCGAAGAATACGTCTCGCGAATTTCTGTCTTTTATTATCTTTTTTCACTGACGGGAAAATAATGCAGCAGTCATTGATGCTTGTGAGAATGTTTTCTTTGCCAAAATGCGTGCTCCGATCTTGCAGTATGCGATGGCATACTTTTTTTGTTTTGGTTCGCGGGAACTTATTTTTGCAAACATTGCGCCGAATTTCCATGGTTTCTTTCTTTATCGTGATGCGGATTTTTGTAACATGCATTATCCCGAATGATTATTTGACGCCATGTTTCTTAAAGAAGTCACATTCTAAAAACCTCGATTCATTAGTTTAGTTTAATTATATTAATGTTCGAGTATGCAGCAACGCGAGAGCTATTTTTAGAATTCGTAATTTTAAACTGGAGAGTGAGATGACAAGGATGGCACCGGAACCGGCATTGTCTCTTTTTCTATTTACTAGCCTCCTTTGGCGACTAGCTGTTTCTCCGGAGTTATTGCGTCAGCAAACATTTCAACAAGATCTTTTATGCGTCTTAATGGTTCCCCCCAGCAAAGTTTATTTGAATTGCATATTTTGGTAGATATGTAACGTACTATTTTATAAGCCGTTCACCCGTTCTTTTCATTGTCCAATACACCTGCTCAATTCTCTGTATCTGTCATCTCAAATAAAATTTGAGCTTTAATCTGAAAAGAAAAATGATTAAAATTCAACTAATCCAATAAATTCCTTGCTGAATAGAAATATGCCCTTAAAATATTTACGGATAATAAGTTATATCATTTAACATCAGAGTTTTTTGTGTATTACTGAGTCTTTTATAATTTTTGTGATATATTAAAGAATTTTTGTTTATTGATTCAATAAAAAATTTAGTTCACTACAATAATAAAGCAGTACTTCAGTATTGATTACTTTTGAAGTTAGTCCTTATCTGTAATTACTACAAAACGCAAAAAAAAACCCACAAAAATTTTATTAAAACCATGCTTTGAAAAGACACCTATTCAATATGCAAAAAATAAGCAAATCTTTACATCCTGGTTATCAACAATGGGAAAAAAGGCAGGATTAAATATTTGTAGCAACTATGAAAACGATTTGAATTTCATTACAACATTGAAAAGTATTCCTGTAAAATACAGTTAAAAAATTTTTTAAAGAATTTATTAGAGAAAAAATCGTACGACAACGAAATTGGTACCATGGAAAAAATAATATTTTTACTTTTCAGTTGGTATAAAAGCCATTTTTGTGCTATAATATTTTTGGAGGCTACAAAAGAATTAACTCCAAGAATTTCTCTTAATTTTTACTTAGTTAAAAATCTAATTAAATTTTTTAAAGATAGCTCAGATGTACACATTCCCACCCTCCAAAGTGCGAGGAACGTTCCGAAAGAAAGTTTCGTTATGCTTTTTCACAAGGTAGCTTTATTACAATCCGAAATATACAATGGCAGAACAAAAAACTCAGTTTTGGCTATTTTTCCACATATTCGCCACCGACATTGATACATTTGTCGTACAGTGAAATCAATTTCAAGAAACCATTCTGGTAGAAATCGGTGTGCAGCAAGCGAAGGAAATTATTCACAGCCTGCCGGACCTCTTCATTGCTTCTGAAGTGACGTCCCGATAGTTCTGACTTCAATACGGGAAAGAGGTGAGTGAGTCAAGATCGGGGATGTAGGCCGAGTGATCCAATCTCTCCTATTCCAGGCGACGAATGTGTTCTTTCGTGTCCCTTGAAGTGTGGGGTCCTGCATTATCGGCCAAGAACAAAACCCCTCGACGCTTATTGCCATTTTTGCAGTGTTGTGATTAGCGTGAGGTCCTTCGGCACCCATCGTCATCTTTTTCCTATACTGAAGTCAGTACTATCAGGACGTAGCTTCAGAAGCAATGAAGAGGTGCGGCAGGCTGTGAAGAATTTCCTTCGCCCGCTGGGCACCGATTTCTACTAGGATGGTTTCTTGAAATTGATTTCACGGTACGACAAATGTATCAATATCGGAGGCGCATATGTGGAAAAATAGCCGAAAGCTTGTATTTTGTTATGCCACTGTATGTCTCGGATTTTTATAAAGCTTCCTTGTGAAAGAGCATGACGAAACTTACTTTCGAAGCGTCCCTCGTATATACCAAACTTCGTAGCTCTAGGTCCAGCGATTTGCTCTATAGAGCACCTGTCTGTGCCCAGACACACATTCTCCTTTATTATTAGTAGCGATGCCAATAAAATAGCACCATTTATTCAGTTAAAATTATATTTAAAAACTGTTTAAAAGAATGGAATTTGGGTACTTCCTTGTAAAGGTTGGGATTGGAGATATCCCAATTTTTCGAATATCAGAAAATGTGCATAAAGAAGGAATAACGGTAAATCCAACAATGCAAACTCAATTTTGGAAGATTATGTATAACTCAGAAACTGAAACGCTTTTTCCACTCAATTGAGGCACTTTTCATAGTAAACGACACGAAAAGTGAAAACTTTAGCTCCCTTGACTCATGGTTTTTCCATTTGGTTTCCTGATAGAAGTTTTTAGATACGTTACTTTATTGTAAAATTTTTATACTCTGTTCATAATTCCTTTCTATATTTACATCTGTGTAAATTTTCGAAATATTTTGCCCTGTAGTAATGAAAAATAATACTGAAATTGAATTGTAATGTCTTTAAAACTTTTAACTTCTCCTTGCTTTTGTATATAGAACATAAGATATAAGCCGCCATAATTCAGTCTTTTCGAGAGCTTGATATGATAACGGACAGAATATAGATTGTTCTATTCAGACGATATTAAAAATGATAAACATTAAAATTATGTTAATTAAGAATAATACAGTATGAAACACTGGAAACAATAAAGATCGATTTCGGAAGCCAAGTTAGTACTAAATTAGTCTTAAGGGTCTTTGGATCCCCAAAGGATGTGAAAGAAATTCGTTATGATGCAGAGTTGTAAAAACACAGGAGAAATAATATTTATATTCAAGTAATCTATCAGATTCCTACTCCGTATTTTTGTTATGAAACAAGTGGAGTAGGTAAAAAGAGGATTGAATTTATGCACTCATTATTTCAAGAAAGTTCTTCTTTTAAATTACCATATTATCCAGAGGTTTCTGAAATTTTTAATATTATCTCATATTCTCTTTCTTTCTTGTATACGAAAAGAAAGTACTGTAATCATGAAAAAAGTCGACCACAAGATATTTATGAATCACCGCGTTTCGGCGAAATCACATTTCTGGCATCACGGCGGTCGGTTTGTGGACGCGATAACACAAGGTATGCGGATGAAATTTAGCATGTGGTCTTAATGACAATTACCATTAATATAATTTAACAAAAGATATTAAAAATTAATTAAACTTTTATATTAGACAGAATGGCGCATATGTAGCAACTTCCAATAGAATACAAATACAGATAATAGAATACAAAAAAAGAAAAAATACAGAAGAAGTAAACAATAGCGATAACAATGCACCTTTTTGCGCGCCCAGCGCAGCAGCATCCAGTGATTGCATCAACAATATTGTCCTACAATTAACCAACAAATTGCTATAGAATTAAACAACAAAAAAATCGTGCTCTAATAATTAAAATAATTGAAACACATAAAAGAAAACAATTAGAATATGAAAGAAAAAACAATTAAAATGGAAGAAATGGAAGAGAACACTCGCCATCGGAGTTCCAATATGGATAAATTTTGTCTTAATAACAATTTTGTCTCAATAACAAAATTGTACATTTGTATCAAATTTCGCAAGAAATTAATCAACAGGCAGTCTGTTTGCCTGTCTATCCTTGTGCACACAATAACTCAAAAATGCAAAAAAGTTAGATGAAAAATTTGGCACATGGTTTTATTATTAGGATTGAAAATTTGTATCAAATTTTGAACCATGTCTGTCACCAGGTTGATTGCTTTTCTATTCTTGTATATGTGTCCGCGATAACACTAGAAACGCATTTAGCTAGGCAAATTATATTTACTATGCGGTCTCTACACTAAAACTGCATTTCTGTATCAAATTTTGAACCCAGTCTGCCAACGGCAAGAGTTCCAAAATGCATATTCGATTCCCTTCACTATACGACGAAGCTTAACAGAAAAAGCGTCATATATTATTCAGGTGTACGAAAAAGTCGAAGGGAGCACACTCCTACTGTTTTCATTTGTATCAAACTTAAACTAAACGACAAAACTAATCAAATACCAGAAATGCATGCCACTAACAAAGAGAAATATTCACTTTCCAAAATATGAATGGCATCCTGATGCGATGAATGTTCAAAGGCAGCAGATGGCATAGATATTTATTATACCTAAGGAAATATTTCAAAATCCACAGTAATACTGAGATAACTAACTTGAATCTAACATAAATCTTGACAACAACTTACCTGGACTACAAGGTAGATCACTAACCCAGTCTTAATCGACTTGGCTAAATTATTACTAGTATACAACAACTTAATACTGTAACGGAATTAGCGGGAAAAAATTAACCCTAATGATAAGAGCAGAATAAACCTTCTCTTGTTCCAGTGAGTTTCGATCCAAATCCTGTTGGCGTCTGTTTCACTGGAAGAGAAGTGTCTACTCGATTTATGCATTTGGGCGTAGTGCTCTCACTCAAAAGAAAAACGCTCGTCTTCCAGTAGTACAAAGCTCACTTGCTGGTCTATTTACTCTCTGTCCACCTGGGTGTAGGTAGCGTGCTCATATGTCATTTCTACAGGACAGCAAATGCTAAGTTATTATCGTCTTCGAACCAATATGCGCCTGCCACATGGCAATAATTTCAATATCCGAACACGCCGCAACCTAGTCAACCATCTATTAATGGTTGTAAACATAATTACTAAATGAATAATTAAATGTAAATTTAATAAGTGTTTAGATATCCCGTTGGCCACATTTAACACATAGGCACTTATTATTTATTACAAGCTGATATGGCAGGTATATAATAGATCCTTGCGTGATAGTCTTATTTTAAGAAAATATTCGAAGTACAGTAAAACAACGTTATTATGGATGGCGGCTATTGCAGAAACCGGTTTATAACGGTTTTTTCCACCTTCGCTTTAACCGGGAAGTTAAAATCGCTCAAAATAACCGGCCTTTGAAATAACCGATTTTCGGGGGTTTTTTTTAAAGAAACAACGTTCGTAGAAAATTTTTTTATTAATAATAAAATACAATAAGTAAGTATTAATACAATAATTAATATCAATAAATAAGTAATTAATGTAATAAGTAATGATTACAAATAGGTAATTAATACAATAAGTAATAATAATAAATGAGTAATTAATACAATAAGTAAGTATTGTAGACAAAATTTTAAGAATTGTATTAAATATTGTAGACAAATAAAGAAAGAAATTAAATTAGAGATTTCAGACATAAATAATCGTATTTTGTGTTGTTTACCTCTATATGTATAATAATAAAAAATAACTATGTCTAAAATTTTATACATTCCCCCCGGTACTATTAATCATATTTATTGAAACATTTTTGGCACACTAAAATTTGACACAAAGTGTTCCACTCTTCTGCGACCAAAACTAATCGAGTTATGAAAGCTTGACTATGACTATTTTAGACCATTTCAATGTCAGCCTCGAGGAAGCGGTAGCCGTTGATTGGCCTAAGATGATGAAGTTCAAAACATCATAACTGGAACCTAAAATCGAGCCTATCTTTTGATAGCTGATTTTTCCAGTTCTTTTTTACTCGGTTATTGGATTTAAAATAAAAAATAAGCTAAAAAACCGGTTAACCGAAAAAAAAAAGGTTTTCGGTTTAAACCGGTAGGTTTTTTCCTTCCCTACCGTTTATACGTCTTTAAAGGGACTGACGTAAAACGACGTATAAATGAAAAGACGTATCATCGAGATTTTACTAAACAACTCCGATTATTACAAATTCAATACTACTAATCATTTATCATAAAATGGAGAAACATAACACGTTTATCGCATATCTTGAGTGTTAATTATACATATCTTAAACGATGTCCATGCAGGTAGGTATTTAATATTTAAAAAAGCTTAACCGTCTTCTGACATGCTGATTGTCTGTGAGTATTAACTACAATATTATGAAACGAATTAAATTCATTGAAAGTTTTTTCCGCTATTCTTTTAACAAAAGAAATATGTTCGAAGTTTTTCAATGGAGTCCATTTCGTCTTTGAAAAAAGATGGAATAACTTCTTCATTATCTCTTAAATTAGCACCAGACAATTTGTCTTCTATTGATTCATCAATTGTGAATAATTTCAAAGTCGTGATATCGTTATCACAGTTAACGTTCTAGAAAGGGGGAAATTTTCACATTTTAGAAACGGGGGGAAACGACGTATAACCGAAACTTTGCGTCGTATAAATGAAGTACTTTATCCAGGGCCGGCCTTAGGAAATGCGGAGCCCAATTGGAAATAATTTTGGAAAACTTCGATATACTAAAGTTTTAAGAAAGTATACATAATGAATACATAAATAATATGAAATTGTAATAAATAAATTAATAATATTTATTATTAAAAAATTTAATAATTTTAATAAACTTACTTAATACTTAAAAATTAGTTTTAAAAAATTCAAGAAGGGAGAAATTTTTTATTGTTTTTTATGGGATGCATTGTAAAACAGATAAGTTACTCGAGTGAATTAAAGACCTTAAAAAGTTATTTATTCATGATCACTAAGTATAGTTCCCAAGCATTTTTATCAAATAATAGATTGTTATTCATGTCAGCAATTTAATACTACGACAGTTCATAAAATTCGCAAGACAGTTTACAATTTGATTGTATTATATACATATTTTAAGGTTAGGTTATATTAACGTCCCGTTTTGAAGCAACACGAGGGCTATTTAGGGATGGGTCTTGTAACTTTGAACCGCGGTCAGATGACGAGGACGATGCCTGAACTGATGCCCCCACTCTCCAAGCTTCCGCGCCAAGCCAGCGGGGGACGTTTGGCCACTGCGTATGATTTAGCGTGCAACAGGCCCTATACACGGCGGATCTTCAGTGGAATCGGGTTTCGAGCCTGCGGCCCTCCGGTCCCGAGGTCGAGATCTTACCACTAGGCCACCGCGGCCTCACATATTTTAAGAAGCTAATATACAGATTCTCAAGAATGAAGATGCTTCATTGTAAATGTATGTGGGTAGCTGCCTAAATTTTAATGCTAACTAATTTCTTTCTGAATTAAAAAATCGCTCACAAAAGAAAGCTTTTACAGTAAAGTTGGGGCGGGAATAAATAACTCATTCAGATTAAGTATAACAGTGAAAAAGTTAGTTATATTCAATTGGCTGTAATTAATGTTAGTAATCGCATAATAAAAGTATATGTTCACCTCCAATAACTTTAAAAAACTCATTCAAGCTAAGTTTATATTTGTTCCGCAGTTAATAAATAATAACACCCTAATGGTTTTTATATCAAATTAATAAAACTTTTATGAAAAACAAATATTTTTTCGTACTACATATTAAGATTAAGGTTAATATACGAAATTAAATTTATTAAAAATTGTTTGTATCTCTCGAGGTTTCTGATATGTGTATTTTGATAATTAAATCCCGGGAGAAATTAAATGGTTCTCAATTCCACTCTTAGTATGAAACACAATTTTAGAATAGTTTATAAATGTTTTCTTAGATTTAAAAATGTAAAAAGAATATGCAAAATAAGCCAACGATAAACATACAAATTAAAACTGCCATTTTTTTGTTTCTATTTAATTCTTCTGTTAAATTATTGTAATTTTTTAAAAATTCTAAACATGTTAAATAAACGCAGTATTGATAATTTCTCTTTAAAA
>BGPR01040276.1:0-14014 GCA_013235015.1 Araneus ventricosus | reverse complement strand
ATTTTCTTATAATTTGACGGACCTCAGCCAAGCATATTGTGAAGAAATTACCTAGAAATAACATTCTGTCAAAATATATAAAATTGCCTAATGAATCTTGGTAACTTTTAATGCATTATATTTACACACAATTGAACATTTAGTGAAGTGTAGTAATGTGTATATATAAAACGTTTTTCAAGAAAAATATTGTAGAGAAAGAAAGTTTCAATGTATAAGTGAGATGGAAATGAATTTGTTTTTGCTGCTTTATGTATGATTGGTTACACGAAAAACTATAATTTTTTGTTTGATATGGAATTGTAAAATGCCATTTAAATTGATTTAAATAGCTTTTTTATTGTATTTACTAGTTATAAATTAGATTTTGTAATTTATTTTGTATTCTATCTTGTTTTTCAATGAATACCAACTTCGGGTGTGTTACACAATTGGAGTGCTCACTCGCGCACATCCAATTCATACGCGTCATCGCTGTAAAAGTCTTTAAAAAGATATTCTCGCATCAAAGGAAAAGTATCGCTATATTCATTTTATTTGATGATAAAACCGTGTACCGTGTATACTTTAAATGAGTTCACGAGTAAAAATTCTTTACTTTGGTGTTTTGGAAAAATGTGCAGATTCAAATGTGTATTTAGCTGTCCTCTTCGTCACTTAATTACTATTCAAAGTTGAATTTCCTTTGCAATAGTTTTGATACAACTTCTTTACGAAGCATTCATCATATAAATCGGACAGTGTTAACTGACTAGGTTTTTACATAATTCAGTGCAGTGTATTATTTTAATGCTGACATTTTTATCATTCTTGATTTGTACTCAAGAATATCATCACATGTCCTACATCATAATTATGCCGCTAATAAATTACACAGGTCTGCAAAAAAATTTTTTTCAGCTGCATGGGATATTTTTGGTACATTTTATGTTTTTTAGGGTACTGAATCCAAACATGACCTCCATTTCCCTCCATCGCGTACAGTTTTTTTGTAAAACATGGAATGTTTACATTAAAAAAGCACAACTGTGATGAAAAAAAATCAATATTTTATTACAATTAACTATACATGATTTTTCTTATAATTGGAAAAAAGTAACGAAAAACTATTCCTTCATGATATATTTAACACTACCATCCAACGATGTTCTTGATAGTTGATTTCCTCAAGAATCATAGACAAATCATTATAGTTTTCTTCCAAATGCGCAGTGTCCTAAAGGCAGCGATGTAAATTAATTACCATTAGGCAGCAATACTGCTTTAAGGCTTGTTTTAGACGAATCTATGAATAGACGCCACTCAGATGGATCATATTCTACGTCAAAGCACTTCTTTAGGCCTTGAACATCATTACAAAAACGAGTTTCCCTCTTTGGAGAAAAACTGAATGAATTCCTTCTCTCGGTGCCTGTACCAGGAGAATGAAGATCCAGGTGTCAAGAGATTTTTGTTCTTCAGTCTTGACACTAGCAATTCAGATCCATCTTTAGAAAGGCCTAAACCTCTAACTAGATCATTAAGCTAGCTCTGAGAAAATGGTTGGGGTCTCTCATCGACAGAAAAATCTGAGCTACATTCGTCCTGGTGAGGTAATGTCTCCACCCTCAGAATCACTCCGGATATCATCCAAACTTGAAGGCGGATGTCACTCTTAGAAATATAAAATTAATATATAAAATCATCAATGGATATGGTTTTTTGACTCAAGAATATGATACCAGATTTTAGGTTAAAAAAGAGAAATTTTACGCTTAATTAAACTAAAAACATGGGTTTTGCAAGAAAACCTGACGTGATGGAATTTTTTAAATATTTTTCCCGGTTTCAGTGAGTAAAAATCAATAAGAAACAGTTAAAAAAATCCTATGCAGTTTTTTGGTTGCAGACCTGCGTTATCATTAGTCGTAATATATAATTTTTGGAATCATGTAATATCGTGAAGTGCTTCCATTTAATAACATATACCATGGTGTCATCTAATTACAGTCTTATCTAGAATTAATCTCTAGCTGCCAACATTGGAAATTTTTTTCTATTTCTAAACAATACTCCCTCCGTCCAACTTTAGTTCTCCGATTTTCTGTTTTTCTTCAAATTCAGAAGACTTCAACTTCACTTTCCTCAAAAGGGCAAATTCAAATTTCGGAGAATGCCTTAAGCTACGTTTGCGCAATCGACTCACTTAAAATAAATGCCAAATTAGGGAGACCTATTCTATAAGTTTTCCCCTTTGACGAAGAAGTTTATTTACAGATACAACAATTTTTTAAGTTGCGTAAAACTCAATTAAAACATTAATTTTTAGTTATTTAAGTACTGTTCTTGTGAGCTAAGGTAGAAGCAAACAAAATTTAATGCAAACTGATTCAGAAAATATGAACCATAGGGCAAAAGCTAGTTTTGAAGGAAACGCTCAACTAAGCTTCCTTCAGCAATTAAAAATTAAAGACGCAACCTACCGCCAATGAACGTAATTATTAGACTTAACATGCATTAAAAATTAAAATTGTTTGGGTTTTCAAAAATGTGACTTGTAATTTTGAGCAAGAAAAAATGGCAAACCGAGCAACTAAGTTGGTTGGAGGGCGTATTTGATATTTGGTGTGTATTATGTATTGGATGAGGCAAACATTGACCTGGAGCTTCCATTAGTAGATCCATTTCCTCTGCTTACAAGTTGATACCATCGAGCCATTAGGATTCCCCTTAACTCAGAATGTTAATCCGTTGGCTCTGTAAACTAGCATCACTCCCTTGTCCTATTGCATCACAACATGTGTAGTGTATAGGTTTATTGCTAATCAAGGAGAACAGAGAAGCTCACAAGCGGTCTAAGGAATCCAGATATCTTTTCTTGAAAAAGGGATAAACACTTTCTGGTTTATCCACAAAAATTCTCAACTTGAGATCTTGAATTTTGCTCGACCATAATATAATGATTAAAATAATTTCTTACTGCCGACAATCTCTCTTCTTTACCTTCGGTTGGGTGCAATTCATCTGTGAGATTAAAAGTTAAATTGTTGCTTAGGCTTAAGGAAAAGCTCATCAGGCAGAACTAGTCGGTGATACAAAGCTGTATTTGCGTTTTAAAATAACTTTTTTGTATTTCCTTGCAATTTCAATTAACAAAATGTTCAGGAATTCGGGAGGGAGTTGACGTTTGTTTTCCCGTAAGGTTTCTTAGCAATAACAAATGTTGTCTATGAGAGTCTGAAATAGTTCGACATTTTTGAAACATTATATTGGAAATAATGATCAATATCATTGAATTAGGTGTTGGGGCACAGGTATACGAACTTTTGTATAAAAAGAAATATTGAAAAACAGTTGGGAAATCAAAAATATAAAGATAATCGGGCTCAACTCATATGCGAGATTAACGTGCCCCTCACGTACAACAAAAGAGCACAAGAGAAAAAAACACCACGACACCCTAGTGTGAGTGATAGGGAGCCAGGACGTTACTAGAGGTACCACACCTTTCTCAGTAAAACCTGTATTTAGGCTCCAAAATTTCAGCTGTTTATCAGGAATTTATTAATGTTACTGGTCAACCATAAATGCTTCGGTCAATTATTTTACCTAATTATCAAGAAGCTCTTTATTTTTAAAGAGATGAATGAACTACTCGTGTTTTCTTTATTTAATTACAAATAAATTATTTTTATTTAAAACACTTAAATTATTTTTATTTATAAAAATAACAAGCAAATAAATATGTCTATAAGAAGATTGGTCATAATATATACCATTCATTAGTAGAATAAATTTTTGGGCATGTCTGAAATTTCTCGAGATTTCAAAGGAATCAAAACTTTAACACAACGGTTACACGTAACTTAATAAAGATTTTAACTCCGCAATTGGCAGAAAGATTTTAACTTCAAATCCGACGATTATTTTTGGAACTACATGAGATTTATCAGTATCGTGTACTTATACTTTGCGAAGAGACTATATATTTAACAAAAGTTTTTCGGTACTGTACAAATGGTATTGTTTAAGAGTTCTGACACAATTATAATCTATCCAACAAAAATATGAAATGGAATTACGATAGTTTAAAAAAGTCGACAACAGCAATATTTCTAAACTCCACATGATATTCTCTGATGTTTATAAGAAAAATTTAATGATTAAATTACCATACAGATTGAAAGCACCATCAACATTTTATCATTTTCGGTATTCAGAAAATTGAAATAACCTTTTGGTCGACAAACAGTTAAGTCTAATTCACCAAATATTTGCAACAGTTGATGCCATAATTCAGCAATAAGTGCTGTGGTTCATATCAGTTTGAAGAGATCTTCAAGAGTTTCCGATTACTGATACTCATTTTATGGAATGACCCGATAACACTCTAGAGCAACAATTCCCTCGCAAAATTCATCGGGGGAATATTTAGATTAAGCAGAGTTAAAGTGTTATAAATGACCTAGGGAACCTCATCCAGAAAATTTTCTACAATCAATGTGTCACATGCGCAGAATAATGGTTCTAATAGATTGAACTTTAAATAATTGGTAAAATCCGGTACTCAACTGTATCTGCACTTCATGAAGGAAGAACTGAGAGAATTTATCCATCAGGTTTCATGCCAATTTAAATAATCTTTCCTTGTGATCATTAACGAAAGCATAAGCTAAACACACACAGACAATTTAGAATTTTTATAGATTTCGAATCTCAACGGAATAAAAGTGAAAGTTAATAAATGATAAGAAAAGCCGAGAGGGAAGTTAAAAAACAGATTGTTCAAACAAGGATGGGGAAAAAGCTCGTGAGATATCTTGGATTGAAAGGCGCATTTTAACATCATTTAGAATTAACCAAACTGTTAAACATAAAAATACAATAATTTGAGAAACATCAGTTATAGTAGACCACGACCTTTTCTCAAGTCTCTAGTTAATTGAAAAAGTTGAAATTAATAAAAATTAGCAATTAGTTATTTTGTTTTTTATAACATGTGATGACTGATATTAAAGGATTTCAAAATCTAATTATTATTTATGTTGAATGTACATGTCAAAGTAGTTATCGTGTGCAAAAATACAAGTATTTATAATATTTTGAGTATTTTCTTAGGGGTATAATATAGCCAGATCAATATAAGTTTTTACCAACTTTCAAAGGAGGCGTTCCTTTTATATTAAAAATTATTTTATATGTTCAGAATCTCCCCAGCGGGCAAAGTCAGCTAGAGTATGAAGATAAGAATATGGCAGTATAAGCAAGCGGGAGGTTCTCGGCTCCCTTTGGATGTCCAATAAGGCTGATGCAGATGGTTATCTGCCTTATCGCTGATGGCAACAGGTACCTCCTGTGAGAACTCTATGCATGATATGCTCGTTAAAGGATATATTTTGCATGGCTCTAAGACCACGTGTGCATGTATGTGGCAGACGTGTTAGTAATTTTATCGTATGTTCTGTAGACAGGTCATAGAGTTCCTTGTGATTATCCAGGATACAAAAATTAGCTATTTCAAAAAAATGTATCTTTACAAAAGTTTATATCATTTCAATAACTAATAAAATGAAATTTTAGTAAACAAATATAAATCCTCATAGTTCTAAATTATCCTAAAAATAAATCAATAATTATCTTTATTATTACCCATAAAACAAGTTATAAATATCTCTAAAAATTACATTTCTACAGCCCTTCAATCCTACAACTAAAATTTGAAGAAAAAACGTACTTTCACGCACGCATTTCATTTAATTAAGAGATTAAAAATAAACTATTTGAAATTTAAATCTGGGGAGAATAATTACCTAAAATATTTTACATGGCCGAACAGAGAAAGGACTATATGAAAAAAAATTCGAGAAACCAAAATAAACAAAGAAAATGACATCTCGAAGATATAAAAATACAATCTACTGAAGTCAAATAGAATAATCACTTGTTCCGAAGTTAACACAAAACATTCATTTCTACATTTGGCGAAAATTTCCCACTGCCTTCGTTTCTCGACATCTAGAACAGACATAAACTGTATTCTATGTTTAAGCAGATAAGAAAATCCTCCAGACAAAGAAATTCAGAAAGAAATGAGACAAAAATACAAATAACATTTGTATTACATAGTACCACAAAGGTTTCCGTAACGAGGTTGCATGAAAAACAAAGTACAATGCTGAAACCATTGCATTTGCAGAAAATGCTCCTGCATTGGAAAAAATGCCTATTTTTTATATACTTCATTCAGCCAAGATACCGTAGTATAGAAATATTTCTTAGAACATGAGGGGACATATAAATTAATAGAAAACAAAAAATGAACATAAAAAGAACATTGCAAATTCAAGGTGATATTTCAGCTCTTTTCAAGCAACAGCAACTTTTAAGTTGGACTGGAAGCTATAATTGTTTTTTCTCTTATTCATTGGAAATTGAATTAGAATAACGTAAAAGTTAGAAAATATCTGCCACAATAGTCTTCATGGATTTTTCTTTCAAGTGTTAACCTGTATTTCCACGTGCTGCGCAGTTTGATGCTTTTGCAATTTAATCGTCTGTTGTTCGATTTTCGATTCCGTTGAGGTGATTGGTGAATATTTAGAAGACTTTAAAATATAAGGAGGATCATTTTACCGAAAGAAAAGGAACAGAAATCCAACAGCTGATGATTTTTTTTCTTTGAAATAGTAAATTTACTTCTTTTAAAAATTGATGTCAGTACAGGAAAATTTCAAAGCGAGAATTGGCATTTCAAGATTTTTCCATAACTGTAGCAAAACTTATAACGTACAAATCATATATCAAGAGAATAGATGATTATATTCTGGATACTTCAAATGAAACTATTACATAAACGCTTATCATTTAGATTAAATGAGTCATATCGATAAATGAAATATGAGCTTTTCGATTACCTATCGGATATTACTTTTATATGAAAAATAATCGCTGAAACAGTTTTTCTCATGAACAAATATGCACAACTAAGCAGCAGTGATAAAACATACAATGAAATTGCCAATAAATTCGTTCAGGTATATAATAAGGAAGACAAATTAATTCTTCCTTTTCTTTCATTGTTTGTTAACCACACTGTTTACAAAAAACAGGAGATTATTCATAAAAAAATTGCTATGCTTCTTTTTTTGCATGAAATAAGAAGTTTCTAATATTTTTTGTGCACTAACGTGTGTTTATCGGAATGCCAAATATTGTATAAATGTTGAATATATATTTTAAATGAGCTTGCGTTAGTTAATTAAGTCATTTTAACTTTTATAAATCAGAGTAATCTAATTAAAGGAGTCAGTTCATACTTACATTAAAAACGCGAATTGCAACGCACTAATTTCATTTTTAAATCTGTAGCATATTGAGAAATATAAGACAACGTGAATAGATATCAGTTGATATGCGCAGTTACTGTGGATCTGATTTCAAAAGATATTAAAACAAATTAAAGAAAATTAAAATTGTGATAGAGGTTGAAATTTAGAGGTCATTTCTGTTTAACCTGCAAATTCCGAAAACAGGTACAAATATTGATCTAAGTATTTCCATCGGTCAAAAGAAGCTAAATGGAAAAGAAAATTTAATAATGAACTCAAAAAAAATGTTTTGAAAAACTAATTTTATTATTGCAGTGAAAAGCATCATTCTTTTTATGTGAATTATTTTCAATTTTTGAATTTTTTAAAATTTATAGTTCCATACGTTAAATATTATAGACCCTTGAAATTATTTATTTCCCAAATTCAATAGGTAGCACCACTCGTATGGAATCAAAATTTAATTCAATTAATCCATTAACTGATAATAAAGTTTTAAAAATACTAAATAATGTATTTTCAACAAGAACACAGAGATGTAAAAAATTTGGAAACTCTTAACACATCAGGAATTCAGTGAAAATTCAATTAAAAAATTCCATCTTTACAAAAATGAAGCCAAACAAGAGGAATGAAATTGATAAAAATAAACTTATAATTTAATTAATTAATACCGTACGATTATTTTACGTTTGGTGCATACAAATATTATACATAGAGTATTACTTATAAATAAATTTAAGAGTAAGCTCAATGTTAATAGACAGTGCCTTTAGATAACAGTTTTCTTGCATGTAGGATTACAAGAGTAACTTGTTTTGCTAACTTATGAAATTAATAATGTTCCTGCTATATTGCCTCCAACTAAAATTAAATTTAACTAGCTCTTTTATATATCTGTTTTCATTTAAAAATTCAATAAAAATTAAATATGCAAGAAATAGGAAACTTTAAAATATTCACTCATTAATGTAGAACCCGGAAACATACCTCTACATGAAAGACCTTTAAAACACTAATTCTAATTTTTTTATGCATACAAATAAGTAAGATATATAATGTATTATTTCGACAGGTATCCTTATAACCTGGCATAATACATTAAAATTCTTATCCGAGCTTCATTGATCTGTTTTAGTGTCACCAGAGCTGAAATTTCCATTTAAATTGTGTCGAATCAGCACTTCTGATGCGGCGAACTAAACTTTATGCGATTTAATCTATCTCCTTTACAATATTTAATTCCTTGGTTTAAACGTGTTCATCATTCGAATATATGTGCTCCATTCCAAAAAATAATGGAATTTCATAGGAGCTGAGAATCTTCTTTGGTCTCCGTGAGGTCTCAAAGGAATTGAGAATTTTGGGAGGACAAAGAGAAGATGATAATTTTATTCCAACTAAGATGACGAACTTTTCATTTTCATTTTTATTCTTCGTTTATTTTTCTTTCATATATATTGGAAGATAAGAACAAGATGTTCGCAGCAGAACTAAAATATGCAATGAACCTCAAAGTATCGACTTTATTTTTAAATGAAACTTTTCAAGTAATGTTTCGCTGCAACGAATAAGAGATAACACAATAAACACAGAATATTCAGTGTATTGGTGGAGTAATTATATGGTGGTGCATCGTCACTAGATATCAACATTATTCATCCTCCTGTTTATTATTATTATTATGGAATAATCTTTGGATTGAATTGTATGAGTTATAAAATTATTTATAGTAAAAAAATGATTTGTTTATCTGAAAATGAAACCTTCTTCAAGGCTCGGATGGATTGTCTGCTCACTCCTATCGAAGAGATGTTAAATGTAAAGTGCAAATGATATTTAATTTCTTAAATGATTCTAATGATTTTTGTGCCATAAACGGAAACTTTAGTTTAAGTGTATACCTTTTAAACTCTTATCAAGTATTTTTAAGGGCAGAAATCACGTAACTCTATTATTCTTAAGTGCATAAAAGTAGGGTTACGTTTCACTTTCGCAGTACATTGCATATGATTCAGTGGAAAATCTGTTTGTACTCTGTTGAGGAAGATAAATGAGAACAACTTAAATCAAGAATTCTTTATACTAATAGCCTCCATAAACTTTAAAGAAAATAAAAATTTCTTAAATTTTATTATAAATGATAGGCATTTAGAGTCACCATATATCTTCTTAGCAAATATATATTTAAAAATAAATGTTTTATTCTAAGCCTAACTATTCCCTGAGTCCGCAAATAAAATTACCTAAAATTTAATTTGCGGAAGAGGTGTGAGAAATCAATAAATATTTTAAAAGTCCTCTCAACTATAACATGGGGAGCGGATCGAACATCCTTACTTCGCATGTATCAATTTGTAAAGCTTTCCCGCATTGAGTATGGATGCGAAGTATACGGCTTAGCTCGCTCTGTTTTTCGAAATTTCGACATTGTACATCACTCAGCCTTACGAATCCGTACTTCGCCTTTACATAGCCTGTACGTAGTTTGTCATTGATCGCCAAGGCGTTGCAAACAGTTGTGTGCACAATATTTGTTTCGGCTCCAGTCTTATCTTAATCACCCTGTCCTTAGGATGAACATTCCATTTGGCCTTGGACGACTGTATAATGCACGTCCTTCAAATATCCTTCCTTTTTGTGAAAGGATTAAAAGATCTCATGCGGATTTAAATATTTTAACTGTTCAAATTCACCCCACAAGTGTTTTTATCTTCCCACCCTGGAATGTCCCAAAACTTTCGTATATTAACCCCTTTTTATATTTTACAAATATACGAATGTTCCTATTGTTGTTCAGCAGCTGTTTCTTTATCATCGGCATAAGTATTACACTTCTTTACTGATAGGTTGAAGACAGCTGATGGTGTTGGTTGTGGCGTCGTCATTGCAGATGTCACAATCAGTTTCCAATTGAGTGCTTTGTGCTCCATTTTAACGGCTGAGTTGATGACAATTTTACTTGCTTTTGAGAAATTTCCCAATATTCCCAGCATAAATTATGCATCTACTGAGACAGTAAGAGTGCTCTTGAAGCCGTCAGTCATCCTCAGAATGGAACACATCTGTTGGCTTTAGATATCCTTTGCCTTTTACAGACGTTACAAGCTAGGGACTTCCAAATTTTATTTTGTTGGTTATCTAGCCACGTCGGTATTAACGGCAATGAATTATCCGAAACTGCTGCAAAGATATCTACTACTTGTTGGCAAGGACCACTTCCCTAAGTCGATATGAAGAAATTTATTTCTCATCATATTCAGGATTTATGGCAAGGATCATGGGATCCCCAGATTTGAAATGAGTTACATTTCATTAAACCCAGGATTACTTCGTGACCTGCTTTGCCGAAACGAGAGCTTAATGTCAGAATAAAACGGCTCCGTATTTCACCCACAAACACCTTCTGTTTGGTAAACGTTTTCCAAGATGCAACACATGCCATGATGATTTCACAATCTTTCATATTTTAACCGAATGTCCTCTTTTTAACCACTATAGATTGTACTTTTTTAAAACATCATCTCCAAATATTTGTGATTTGGTACGCATCCCCATCCGAACATTTTATACTTTTTGAAAACAATTGGATTTTATCATTTTATTTAAACACTCCGAATTTTATATTGTTCACTTTAACCTTCCTTTAAGAACAAAACAGCCGTATTTCATTTTTAAGATCTTTTTGCATTGTATCATTTGCCTGTAACTATATGTTTGCGCTGCATGGCCAAGTCTGGCACTTAAGCCATAAAACCCAAACTCACTCCCTGATAAATGCTTCTTCCGTAGATCGACAGTGTTTAAACGTATCTTAAAGCTCCAGATACATAAAATATGTTTTGTTTTGAAGTTTGTAAAAAAATAAACTGCTTAAAAATTGTTTCCAGATACATTTATCCTAGAATAAAGAAATCTAAAACGCATTTGCTTACGCCTGTGATCCACAGGAATTAATTCATTCTTCCTTCCTACCTTTAGAACAGTTTTGGTGTTCATCGAGAAATTAAAGGGAAATTAGTCACTTGCATAAGAGCAAAGCATTAATTCTTACAGAAATTTAATTTCATAAAAATTTGTCCCTTGATATAAGAGTGTTAACAAGTGACAACTCTTAGAAGTTATAAGGTAGTTAAAAAAAACAAGTTTTTCATGGAAGTCGATTTAGAAATTTCCTCATCAAAAGTTTCTCAGAAAGTATTTTTATTTTTTTGTCGAGGTATGAACTTTTCTTTCGTTTCTTTGCATGCGACTTAGGTCCTTAAATTGACTTTAAAGGAATTTTTACAGTAGAATATTTCTTATAATTAATTGCAAGTTGAAATACCTATCAGATTGCTCTCATTATTTTCTTTTAATTCCAAAAGCAGTTTCTTCATAACTTCTGGTATATATTCTACAGCTTAAACTAGATTGGAATGGAATGCCTTTATTTTACTTTAAACTTCCATGGTTAATATATGCAAGTAATATTTAATGACACCAGTGATGGGTACTTAATGGGGTACACGAGCTTTGGGTATCAAACTTAGAAGAAAGAATAAATTATTATTTCGGATATAAGCACAAAGTATCAGTTCCAAAGGATCTAATTTAAGAGTTGATAAATGTGATTACCTATTCTTTGCTAAAACTTACTTACAATTTTTTTGAGAATCATGAAGAAAATAACACTTAAATTGTTGTATAAAATAAGGTATGAAAAAAAAAACGCGCAATCTGCAATTTTCAAAATTTTGAATGTTTGCCATATTATATTTTGTAATCTACATTAAAACTCATAGATACAATCATTTACAGCTTTTTTTATTCAAGGAGTTGCAGTCGTTTAAATCCACTAATCTTTTATTTGAGGTCTTCATTACTCTTATTATGAATGGAAGAGGACTTACAAAAAAAAATCTTCACAAGGTATTTGAACCTGGTGCAAACATTGATCATTGTTGAAATATTTTCCGCAAAGCGACGCGGACTACGAAGCGTCCAAAGAAGGAAGACGAAGTTGCAAGCATTGTTTTTGTTATCAAAATGGCAAGCTCCTCAGATTTTTGCTAGCATAAGGGCTTTATGAGCATCTCGATATTAACGGTCCAGAAATATTTTCTTAGACAGTAAAAATTGCAATATTTTGATTCTGGGAAGAGTTGGAAAAATTAAAGTTTAATACTCATAAGTTACAGTAGAAGTGTTTTTATCTTTAATTTAAAGAGGTTATTATTATTTTTTTAAAATAAGCGGCGTTAAAAAGAATTACAACAAATATTAAGGATAAAGACACGATAATTAAATATGTTTCCTACAATAACATAACATAAAAATGGAAAGAAAATTCAAGAATCAATTAAAAAAGAAAAGAAAAGGAAAACAGCCTAAGACAACGAGCACTTATCTCTGAAAACAAACTATAAGTAATAAAAAAAGTCTGGTTTTTTCAAGAACTTTTTTGCTCTTTTATGCTGTAACATAAGGTTAGATTAACATTCTCGAAAATAATATATTTCTCTTGGTGCGTTTTATATAGCACCATGACCATGGATTATTAGGAAGATATGTAATGACCATGAAGTGTGAAAGGTTAATATTTTTGTTAATAATGAAATATGTTGGGAAGAGGTAGCTAGGAATTTTTTATAAAAAAATTGATGCAAGGTAGAAGCCCAGAAATAAAATTTAAATTATAATATATATTGAACAATTAATTAATTCTGGGTACAAAATCAAATTACACAATAATAAGCCATACTTGCAATATTGAAATAATTCACCTACCTTTGCTGACCTGAAAACCCTAGCTACATAATTAAAAGTTCATTTTCATATAGTGGTAGTACAATGCTAAAAATAATTAAACAAAAACAATTTTATAAAATTTTAAATAATTTTTTATTTTACAATTATTGATATTGAAATTAATTACTGCCATAAAAATTTAGATATATGCATAATATTTGATGCACAGAAATGAACATTTATCAAACAAAATAAAAATTAAAAAATTGTAGCTACACATTAGCACTGCAGGCCCAAGAATTATATTTCAGAACACAAAGTAAAAAAAGACAACCTAAATTTGATAGAGATGTAATGATGAACATTATTCACTGCAACATCACAAACACTTCTTGAATTGATGAATATTACTTAAAAAAAAGTGAATTTTTTTTATATTCACTTAACAATGATATTTTGTAGTATGCAACTTGCACATTTTCGCACCTTGCTCGGCCATTCCTCTAGGCCTGCATCACTCATTCTAAAATCGGAAAAGCTGAAGATGAGAATAAAAATGTTGAGCAGGAATAGACGTTAAAAAGATGATCACGATCTCTGTGATTAAGAGTACACACCACCACGATGAAAATTAAAAATGCTGAAGGCATTACCCACACTGCAGATCCCGCAAAAGGTGATGATCATTGAAAATCAGCGTTCATGGATTGTTCCGGCATACAGAAAGAAATGCTTTCTTTCACTAAAGCACCTTAATTCAATAGATTGTTCCGGAATAGTGTTGTAGAAAACTTTCCATCTCGTCTTTCAGAGCATTCATCACCGAGTTTTTTCATACTGCATATTTTTAGGAATACCAATGAAGAATAAAAAAGAATCTTCAGCTTCAGACTCAGGAATATAAAAAACATTAACGGAAATTTAAATCAGAGGCAAGACAAGACAAGCCCCCAGGGCCGGTGGGGCCTGGGGTCTTG